>VYZX01029576.1:0-23965 GCA_013401335.1 Brachypteracias leptosomus | reverse complement strand
GAGATGTGGTGCTGAGGGACAGGGGTTAGTGGTGCCCTGGCAGGGATGGGGGAGTGGTTGGACTCAGTGATCTTCAAGGTTTCTTCTAACCTAAACTCTTCCATGGTCCATAGATTTAATAGATCATAGAATGGTTTAGGTTGGAAGGGATCTTAAAGATCATCTAGTTCCAACCTCCCTGCCATGGGCAGGGACACCCCCCACTAGACCACTTAAGCATTAAGACTTCAAAATCCAGCATAAAACTTGGTCCATAGCATCATATAATCTAATTTTTGGAAATGCCGCTTTGAGCGTTCACTGGACAGACTCTAAAATATCAATTTTTTAATAGACTGTCCAGAAACCACAACTGTTGTTATGCAAAACCTGCTATCAAAGTGCAGGGGTCTGTGTTATAACACAGAAAAACAGCTGAATAAACTATTCTTGATCTTCACTCTGTGCTATGTATTGATCTAAAATACTCAGGCAGCAAATTTTCTGAGAGTGGGAAGGAAAAGCTGCCCTAGGACCACACAAAACAGACAAGAAGATGATTTTGTGAACACAAACACACACAAATTTCTCCCCAGAATTTTTTAAAAAATAAAACCAACCACAAATTAGCAGGTTTTCCAAAGGAATTCCACCTTTCCCTATTGCTATTTAAAATTTTAAACAAAAATTAAAGGCCAACAAACAGCTTTGTTTTCCCTAAGTTTAGATTATAGCTAATAAATATATTGAAGGGATAGCTAATATATTAAAGGGATAGAATATATTAAAGGGATGGAATATATTAAAGGGATAACTAATATACTAAAGGGATAACTAATATATTAAAGGGATAACAACACACTGTTGAATATGCTGAGGAGAGGAGGAATTGCACCATTATTTTGTGTAAAGACACTAAAAATCACATCTGCTGAGCAATCAATCTTAAATTACAATTTCTGATTGCAAGAAAGCTCCAGATTAGCAACGGTGCTCTGAATTTTTCACACTGTTGGAGGAACCCAAAAGAGCACTTTTTTGGTGGCATGCTCTCCTCTTGGAGCACCATGTTACCCAGATGCCACCAGATATCTGTGACATGTCATAAACGGCCGGTGTCCACTTTGTTTTGCTGAAATTTTTAGCTTTTAGAGAAAAACAGACATAAAATCTGCTTTCCCCACCCTGGACTTTGTTACTTGAGCAGGGCAAGAAATGATAAAAAGGGAAATAGGAGAAAGGAGAAAGAAACAATACTTAAATATTTATTAGCCATTTTTCTCGTAGGTTTTTTTTTGAGCTGTATGAAAATAATCCACACACATTCCTCAGCTCAATTACTTACAAATAACAACTTATCTGCAGAATCAAGTAAATCTGTCAGTCGTGCAAGTTTATTTTTCCATGTGCTATCTCCAGATAAGCAGCCCTGTAATATTAGATTTCCACTGACATAATTGTGCATGAATCCTGATCTGATTTAGTATTGCATGGTGCAAGAGGTGACACGTTTTCTTTAATACAGCCCATTAGGAAAGGAAAGGGATTGCCCGTGTATGAAATCTGAGGAGTTTGATGGAAAGACTCAGGGACTTTGGGGTCAACTCAGTGGAAAAGTAACTTGCTCAACTACCCCAGGCACTGAGCAGTGTGACAAGCAGAGCTAATACCTGGTGTGGTTACTGGGTTGGACAATCAATAAAAACTCTGCATTATCAGACAGCTACAGCTGTACATGAGCCTATCACGTTACCTCCTCTGCTTGCTGATCATGCAGACACCACAGATCCCACTCTAGACCTTAAGCCAGGCTTAATACCAAGCCAGGGTGCTCAAACAACCACTCATTGCTTTTCCATACACCATAAATTCTAATTTTTAGGTCTATCTCAATTGTACACATTCAAAGCACCACTGAGAAGGTGAAGCCAACTGCTCCAAAATGAACCTATCTGAGATGAGCTCTGCACGTTGCAACAGGGATGCTCGATGAGACCTGTTCCCCCAGCACATCTCCACCCAGGACTCTGTGGCCTCTCTCTGCCTCCTTGTCTTCTCCTGCTGTAGACCTTCCCCACATCCCTACTTGCCCCATGTCCAGCCACCCCTGCTCCTGAAATTGTCTCTACATTTGTTTTCTCTATGTCAGCATCTCCAGCTCTTGCTCCTGCAGGCTCCTCAACTCAGAGCTGCTCCCACAAGGCTCATGGGTGGGCATAGAAAAATAGTGTCTCACCACCCTCATAGTGAAGAACTTACATCTAGCTTAAATCCACCCTTTTCCAGTTTGAAGCCATCGCTCCTTGTTCTATCACTACAAGTCACTGGTTATTTCCAAGTCTCTGCTAGCAGGAGGGGAGATATCAACAAAAATATACACTTTTTCCATGCTGAAAACCAATATATTCTTACCTGCACTTACACTTTAAAATCTACAGAACTGTTTTCATGGAAAGTTCCTGTGATTAGAGAACTGTCTCTAAGCCTGGGCTGCAGCACTCAAAAATAAGCACATCTCATATGTGGTGATGGCAATAGACACCAAACCCAAGAAGCTACAAAAAATGAAGTAGCAAAGGGTTGCTTTAACCTCTACTCCAACAGAAAGCAGGCAGAGATACTCCAGGATGGAGGGTTGGGCAAAGATTTTTTTGGCAAAGATGATGTTGTCTGATCTATCAGTATTATGTTTTTTTTCCCCCAAAAGGCATGTGTACTCCAGGGCAGTGGAGGGGAAGATGCCTGGCAACAAAACTCCTGATGGAAAATCTCTAGGCACCTACAGATATCTGCTAGTAAGGAGCTGTATGTCATAGAATCACAGAAATGTTTTGGTTGGAAGAGACCTTGAAGATCACTGAGTCCAACCACTCCCCCATCCCTGCCAGGGCACCACTAACCCCTGTCCCTCAGCACCACATCTCCACACCTTGGAAACCCCTCCAGGGATGGGGACTCCACCACTGCCCTGCCCAGCCTGGCACAGCCCACAACAGCCCTGACCAACAACAAATTGTTCCTCAGCTCCAACCTCAACCTCTCCTGGGGAAACTTGAGGCCGGTTCCTCTTGTCCTGTCCCTTGTTCCTTGGAGAAGAGCCCGACCCCACCTGACTCCAACCTCCTGTCAGGGAGTTGTGCAGAGCCAGAAGGTCTCCCCTGAGCCTCCTTTGCTCCAGCCTCAACCCCCCCAGCTCCCTCAGCTGCTCCTCACCACACTCCTGCTCTACACCCTTCCCCACCTTCCTTGCCCTTCTCTGGACACATTTCAGCAAATGCCCATGAACTTCTGCTGGGATGGGTGGCACCAGTTGCCTTTTCTAAGGCAGCACTAAGGAGGTGTATTTAAAGCTCACTGAAGCAGATGGTCACAATAATGCATTTAGGGGACAAACTGCCCTGATAAATGTTAATCCTTGGAGCTTTTCTAGTAGTTACCACTAAATGCATAAAATTCATATTCAGATAAGAATTAGAAGCATCAAGCTACTTATATGTACTATTTGTCCACAAGCTTGATTTATGCTAGATTTACCTCTTTATTTGCCAGCAGATGAAACCTGAGCAGCAGCAGCCCCTGCTCTCTACCATGCTGTATAGATGCTGCTGCACAACGTCAACTTTCTAATCACAAATCACGCTCCTCTAGGAGGGGCTTTGCATCTAAACTCCTTGGAGTGGGGTTGCCTCTTTCATTTTGTCATGATTATATGATAGGAAGTTGGAACCAGGTGGGTGCTGATCACTTCGTCCAATGAACGAGGGACAGGACAAGAGTTTCCCCAGGGGAGGTTGAGGTTGGAGCTGAGGAACAATTTGTTGTTGGTCAGGGCTGTGAAGGGCTGTGCCAGGCTGGGCAGGGCAGTGGTGGAGTCCCCATTGCTGGAGGGGTTTCCAAGGTGTGGAGATGTGGTGCTGAGGGACAGGGGTTAGTGGTGTCCTGGCAGGGATGGGGGAATGGTTGGACTGGGTGATCTTCAAGGTCTTTTCCAACCAAAACCATTCTATGAGTCTATATTTTGCCTGGAGGAACAGTCCAGCAACTTCATCTATGGAACTAATCCACACATCAAGCATTTCAGTGAAGTCAAAGGCACACAGCCAGCTTAGAAGGTAGACGTAACAGTTGTGCTGTCCTCCAAGCCTCAGCACCAAACCTCAGCTGAAAACCCAGACCATGATGTGCCACCTCTTTTGAAGAAAACCATGTTGCTGTGCATCATCTCCTCCCACACCATCATCTCTGGTGGTCCTTCTTTCTCATTCAACAAATCATAGAACGTGTTGGGCTGGAAGGAAGCTTTAAAGATCATCCAGTCCAATCCCCCTGCAGTGAGCAGGGACATCTGCAACTGGAGCAGGTTGCTCAGTGCAGGTTGCTTCACCTACACTTTGCCAGCCACATGTCTGCCACCATGAACTGGGTCCATGCAGCACTCATCCTCATGCTAGCACATCTCAACCATCACATTTCTTCTACCAGGCTTCCAGATTTGTGTCTTACCCATTACCATCTCTGCTGTCCAGGGAGGTGGTGGAGTCACCATCCCTGGAGGGGTTCAACAAACAAGTAGATGTGGTGCTTTGGGACATGGTCTGGGGTTTAGGGAGGTTGGACTTGATGACCCTAGAGGTCTTTTCCAACCTAAATGATTCTATGATTTTATTCTATTCTATTCTATGCTTTCTGTGGGACTTAGATGAAGACTTTTCTGTACCATGGGCTCTACGCTTTGGAGTAGAAGTTCTAAAGGCATCTCTCTAAAACAGGTGTTTGGGGCTGCTCTTTGGAAGGCTAAAATAAGGAAACTGGAATAAACCTGAATATTCAGGTGGCAAATACTCGGGTATCACTGCTTAGAGCCACAAGTGGTTCAGATCTCATGATTCTGTGTGAAACTGCTAAAAAATCCTGTTAGAGAACGAGGAACGGTCCATTTTCACCACTTCTGAAGCTATGTACATGGGTGCCTTTGGAGCTATGGAGTAAACCAACCTTCTTTCAAAGAGAAGCCAGCAGTGAAACCTTTTGGTTGTTTCCTTCAACACTCATCATTTCTCTCCCCTGAGTCACAGAGAAGACTGTACAGATGTTTCTACTACAGCCTGTTTTATAAAGTTACTTTTTGAGGAGTTAGGTGAAAACAAACCTTTGCTTGGCCTCAAAGAATCTCCTTCGTTAGTTAGACTAAGAAATAACATTAAGGGTAGAGGAAAAGTGTAGGGCAAAATTATGTCACATTCTGAAACAGCTAACATAATTAAGACATATTCTTCATTTGATTTAATAATTTATTGAATTATACTTGGATTACTTAATAAATGAGGAACATTACCCACACTATATTAGTCACAGGTGAAAAAACCCACGTACATGGATGAGTGTAATTCATTCAACAGCTGAAAGACCCACGGTCCCCTGGGGACTACCTCACACACACACCCCCCTCCTGGAGTGCCAAACTCCAGATATAAATCTCAGATTCTGATCTCACTAATACTCATTTTACTCCACTGATTTTGACAGGGTTTCAGGACTGCACAGGGATGAAGAAGCCTGATCTGAACTAAACCTCTCAGAAGACTGTCCAGGTTACCTGTTTTCTAAGGTTCACACTTTGATCATGAAGTTCACCTGATGTCCCAGGATGAAAACTGATCATTGTGGAAGCTCCTATGCAAAGACTCCACATGATCTGAGGTACATCCATGCAACAGGATTGATTGGGGGACTGGAGCATCTCTGTGCCCAGGACAGGCTGAGAGCCCTGGGGCTGCTGAGCTGCACAAGAGAAGCCTCAGAGGGGATCTGATCAATGCTGATCAAGAGCTAAAGGGTGGGGGCAAGAGGCTGGGGCCAGACTCTTGTCAGTGGTGCCCAGGGCCAGGCCAAGGGGCAGCGGGCACCAAGTGGAAGGCAGGAGGTTGCATGTGAGCAGGAGGAGGTGGTTGTTTGTTGTGAGGGTGTTGGAGCCTGTGCCAGGCTGCCCAGAGAGGTTGTGGAGTCTCCTTGTCTGGAGAGATTCCCAAGGGGCCTGGACACGCTGCTGGGCCCCCTGCTCTGGGGGAGCTGCTGGAGCAGGGGGGTGGCACCAGAGCATCTCCAGAGGAACCTTCCAACCCCACCATGCTGGGATTCTGGGATTCTGTGAAAGGCATCTCCATGGCTGCAACTTTGGGGTGATCCAATGATCAGAAACAGCACCAGCTGATATTGGAGCCATCTACACCATCATCCCTCCTGCTGTGTACAATTTTGGTGGAAACCACACACCTCTTATCACCACCTCTACAGGAACAACTAAACTGAGCTGGAACCAAGCTGCAGGGAGAAGGTTGACCTCTTGCAGCTCTGCACCCTGGACTGCCCTGTTGTTGGTTTGTCTAGTCCAGCCAAGCTTTTAGGAGACAGCAGCATCATATGAAACTAGTTTTCACTTGAAGCTGTTCTTATTTTTTTTATTTTCAGAGAGTATTTAGGTGCTATGTTCATGTAGGACTTAATGGTGGAATCAAGCTACAGGTGAACCTGTGGATTTATTCATTTCGGAATTTTGACTCTGCTCAATCCCTATTTCTTTATTGTTTTTCCATCATTTATTTATATTACATATAAATAGTATTATTTATATTATATTTATTTATATTACAGGATGTAACTGCCACTACAGTAGATTACAGTCTTCTTTTTTACAGCATATAAAAAGATAGGGCTACATCAGAGTTATCTTTCCTCCTCATGATCTAGTCCTGGTAGGAATTCAGGGTAGAAATTCTGAGACAGGTTATGGACGTTTCCCGGCTTGAGAGCAAAGTTGGTTCCTCTCAGCGGGGATGATTAAAACATATTTTAATTTGACTCAACTATCTTTCATTATAAAAGCTTCAAGTTATCCTGAAACATAATAGCATTGACTGACAACTGCAAAGAATTTTTCAAAGAATGAAAGAGCAGCTGAAGATGTGGAAGAGTTAAATATTTTGTATTAATAAAGTAGTGTTATTGTTAATAAATGTAAGATAAAATACTGCTTATTCAGTGCATCTTTCTCCACTTAAACCTGCAATAGCAGCATCACTCCCTGGCCTGATCCTGTGGCATGCTGAGGGCTACTCCCAAAACGCTGAGCTGAAATTCTCTGTGATTATCTGAAACCTTCTCTGGAGCTTGTTCAGAGAATAAAGCCACGTGAGAAGCACACCTGAACTTCCTACATGACAAACTAAAATCTTATATACATAGATTATGCACATTATATACATAGATGACTGCTACATCACTGTAACATAACTGGGCAAAAATCCTTTTGATAGCTTGTTGATAACTTGACTTCATGTAATTTCACTGACCCTTATTTGCTGAGATACAGCGTAAGCCTGTGCTTGGAAGGGAGCCAGGAAAAGAGGGAGAGGAGAGAGAGAAATCAGATTAAACTGTAAATCTGTGGTTGGCATAGGTTTAGCAAGCACTACAGAACATATGGAACGCAGAATCCAGTGCTATTTCTTGGAAAAACTAGTATTAAACTAAGGACAAACACCTAAGCCAAGCAAAATATATCTTTTTCCAGCTCCTAAATACATAATAGGACAAGGAAATAAAATTAGGAAAGAAGTGTTCCACTGCTTTGTAAGTGGTGTAACAAGAAGTATACTCATTACTTTGACTCATTAGTCATATTGCAGCTGAAGATTAAAGTTAATATTCTCCAGGAAAAAGAAAAAATAACAAAAATCCCATGACCTTAGATTGACAGTCCCATCTACCTTAACTGCAGCAGAGGGTGCACGGAAAGTTGCTAAAATCCAGAATATTAGAGTGAGACTAAGTAATATAATAAGTGCAAATCTACCTTGTTAAACCCCTCTCACCGCTAGTAATAAAATGCATTACTTTAGCTAATTACATATATTTTAGCATCCATTATCCTCAGTCCCCTACTTCTCCAGCTCGGTGACGTTGAGCAGCATCCCTCCACCACAGGTCCCATCACCTCCATCGGAGCATGACCACATGGACCTCATCAAGTAGCCACAGAGTTGCCCTTTCACGGTGAGCAAGTGACTAATATCTAAGCTGGCTCTAAAGAAAGACACTTTTCATAATCTCCCAACAATCTGCTAAGTGAAAACATATGGGTAGGCTTAGGTAGAGCCTGCCAGGGGTCTCTACTGAATGGGAAACAGGTGCTCGGGTTCTGTGCCATGTAATACCCCATTTACCATTAAGTCCAAAGGTTACAGGACTAATAGCTGCCTGGTGGTAATCAGGGAAAGCAAAGACACTGGCCATGGTCAAACATCTGGGACATATTTTACATACTTCCAACATATGCTTCAGTTTCAATTAAAGTGAGGCTTTGGCACGTTTATTAATCTTTTTTTTTCTTTTTTGTTTTCACTTTTATGGCATAAGAAGACCCATTTACCTGGGTTTTCTATTGTGCTGTATGGAAAAACAGGGAAATAATAGAAGCCAGAGGCTGCTACCAGCTGGTGTTAGAAAATGAGAGTTTGTTTTCTCGCAAAACTTGGTTCTGCACACAAGAAAATACATGTATGAATTAAAATAATACAAACCTGCACCCTTCCACTTGGACAAAATGAGGCACCAGTTAACAAGAGTATGTTCAGTGCTTCAGAAAGGGAAAAAAAACCCCTACTAGCTTCTAACAACAAAAAGATGGGTCCTAACTAGGCACTTAAAAATTAGCCCCATGTAAAATAATGCCTAGGGAATACACATGGTAGTCTATATGTGCTTATTTGAAAAAAACCCACAATTTTCTTTTCCATTCAAACAGCATATTCAATCACGGGAACTGAAAATGTTTGCAATAACGAAGACAGCTTTGAATTTGTGAAAATCAACACAAAAAAATCAACCTAAACACCTTCGGTATAGAGAGACAGCTCTTAAATATTCAATAAAAGGGCTCACCGAATGCAATGTCACTCCTCACTTCTATTCAACCTTGGTGAGCAGATCTGGAGAAATGTTTGAACTCTGGTGTCACTTTGACAAAGCTGAATATTAGATCACAACATCACAACGAGAGTGATCTCCCTAATTGGGTGTGTTTTGCCTGGTGCCTGCTAATCGAACTGGGGGGTGCTGGGGGCTGACCCCAGCCCTCATCTTCCCTTTTAAAGGAGTTTATTTAGCAATTTCCCCAAAACACCAAGTGGTTAAGTACACAGGCTGGCTGGAAACTACGAGCAGCCAAGCACTGTTCTTTCTGAACTAATCACAGTGATTAAAATATCCAGGAATACACACGCTACTGGGGTGATGCTTTTGCACCAGCCCTAATCATAAAGCAGGAAGAAACGAGGGAAAATGGCCCCAAATGGATGGCAGATCAGTGTTTATCAGAGAAGAAATGATGATTCAAAGCCAGCATGTTGAGTTAAAATACAAGCTCTCCACAGCTACATGACTGACCTTTGCAATAAATCATATATTTTATTGCCAGGAGTGTACGCTCGTATCATTTAGTGTTAAAAACCATCACATGCGTGTTTTGTAAAAGGAGGTTTTGTCACCACAGTGTTTGCAGTGATGTAGCTAACGATTTAAGTGATGTATAGAAGAATTTCACATAATAACTTTCTGTCAATTGCAAAATGCTGGAGCTGGCAATGGTACGAGGAAAATGCTCTTTTTTTTTTTTTTTTTTATCAGATCTTAGGTGTTAGCTAACAGAAAAATAATCATTCAGGGGATTAACTAATCACGGTGAATTTTCTGACATTTCAAATGCTGCTGCCAGCATATGAATTCTTACAGTGGTATATAACTGTACATCTCAACTAGAAACAAAGGTCAAGGGCATAAATTAAGATACACTGTTTTTCTCCTCTCGAAGAGAGAGAGAGGAAAAAAAATCATTGCTTTAATACAACAGAAGTGGGGGAACATCTGTGAAGGTCAAAATCATCTGTGTTTTAATTCAGAGTTCTTGTAAAATTATCTATTTCCTCCCCTGTTCTTTTCTTCCACCTCCCTGGCAATGAAAACACCACCAGCAACGGGGCTGCTCTCGCCCCACCAGCACCAGTGTTGCTGCAAGGTCATTCTCATCTCTTTCCTCTGGTTTTTTCCCCTCTCCCTGGGGGACAACCAATCCAAGCAGTCCCATAGCTTGGCTCGATATGGTGTGGAAATGAGCTGTTATTTACGGAGAGGTTGCAATCCCCAACCCAACCAGCAGCCTCCAAACTGGGGCGCGTCCGCTCAACGATCTGCCCCGTTCCCCTGGACCACGGTGGACATCGATGGGGATGGTGATTATTTAAATGTCATACAGAGTGCAGAGCACTTCAGCCAGCCTGCCAAGTAATTCTTTGAAAATTACAGGCGTCAACATCCCGTCTTTAAGCAGTATGGAGTTGCTATTTCTACACTGTTTTTTCCCCCCAAAGTGCAGCCCGATTTGTAATACTCCAGACAGGACAAATTTTTGTCCTTCAGAAACAGTTGTCACTGCAGTTATCTTCACAAGAGCTATCAAGTTTTCAGACAGGCTGAATTATTTTTGTTCCTGGCAGGAAAAAAAAAAAATAAAAAAAAAATTTGACCCAGCTCTGGACTCAAGGAGGAAAAAAAAAAAAAGCAGGATTTATAGTCCTCTATCCTTTCCTGCAACACACTGTAGCATTGTTAGGATGATAAACAGCTCTGTCCAATTTTCTGGACTAAAACACTTCAACTCCTTTTTTAACTGTCTGTAAAAACAGTGTCATGTCTAAATTCTCCCATCCCCAGATACCCAAGTGCTAGGAAAGATAATTACCTTGTCATCTCTGTCATCCTCTTCTTCCTCGTCCTCTAGCATGTCCTCCACTACCTGCAGACAGAAACAGTGGTAGTTGTCATGATTTAAAAAGGAAGAGTTTTGTTCTGTCAGCTCTAAACCTTTTGTAGATGAAAACTTTATTAACATCTGAAATAAATGCGCAGGAGGAAAAACGTACAACCAGGAAAAAAAAAAAAACCAACAAACCCCACACTTGATCTAGAGATTCAAATTTAGGAAAGTGTTACAGCTTTAATTGACCCACATTAGGGAATTATTATATACTGAAAGCCCCTTCCTGCACAAAACGCTTGCTTGACAATTTAAGCATTTAAAAGGTAGTTCAAAATTCCATATACAATTGTTTCAACCAAAGGAATCCTTTGTCAGCTCCACTGGTGTCTGTGCAGCACACACAAACCCTCACTTCAAATTTACTGTTACCCACAGACACGTGCAAATTTTTAAATAGAATTTACAGCACCCACCAAGAGATTTTTGAAGAATAAAAACCTGGGAATAAATTCATGCTAGCTTATCTCCTATGATCTGAGCAGTGATATATATACACCTTATGCTCTATCAGCATTAGCACTGCATTTCTTAATAGTGATTTTATACAATCTGTGCATCTAACTTTGTGCATATTCATTTCTAGCTGCAGTTGCCACACGTCTGCATCTATGTATTTTTCCATTTAAACACTCTTTTCAGCCCACCACGATGAAATACACACATACATTCAATTCAGATTAATAATTCAAATGTTAATAATTATTAATCACACCACGGGCATGAAATGAACCACTATTAAATCTGGTTTACAGAGAGATTAAACGATTTTCCAGAGATGGTCAGTGGCAGGTTCAGGCTTAAAACCTCACAAATCCCTTTCTCACAACTCTGACCAAGCCTTCAGCCTCCCCCACAGGGAGAATTCTGTGCTGGTGGAATTGAAATAAAGTTGTAACTCCTCAGAACCTGAAAATAACGTGGCTCTTTAGATCATTATTTATATGTAAGTACTTATTAGGATGTAAGAACAGCCATAATGAAGGTCAGCAAAGATCCACCCAGCCCAGCGTCCTATTATGGATGCAAAAAGTGTATACTATATATTATAAAATATGCATAAGAAGGACAAGAAAAGGGAAAACTCACTGGTATGAAACATTAATACTCTGGCCTATTTTACAGACTTGCCACCAACTAAAATGATAGTTATACCGGTGAAGCTACAAATGGTTTTGATGTGCTTGTCACTTACAACCACAGATTAAAATTAAAACTTCATCATCATCATCCCCCAAACACAGCTGCAAGGATATTCTCATCAAGTCCAAATCCACATCGAAGAACTTAAGGGACTTTAACACTATCCAAGAGCCAAACTCAGGAAAAGGAATAAAATAAATGAAAAGTGACTGTATGAGATGCCTTTCTCCAGGTTAGCTCAGCCACCAAGAAGATCCCAGTTAATCATGTCACATGGGCCCACGTAAAATACAGACAACACGTAGATTGGTTGAACGTGCACATCTGGTAGAGCACCCAGGACACATGCAAGTCAACTGCACAGTTCAAAACATCTGCTCATCCTTGTTTGAACCCAGTCCCAAAACTCCTCTAACAACCACCCCTGGACTTGGGAGGGGAATCCTAGATATCATGGAATGCCAGGTTGGAAGGGACCTCAGGGATCGTCTGGTCCAACCTTTCCAGGCAAAAAAAAAATATATATATAGTTATATAGTTGATGTGAGCTGGCCCAGCACCCTATTGAGCTGAGTCTTAACACTGTCCAATGTAGGATAACCCACCACTTCCCTTGGGAGACTATTCCAACGATTAAGTGTTCTCCTGGTAAAGAACCTTCCTCTGGACTCCAGTTGGAATCTCCCCAGGAGCAACCTGCATCCATTCCCCCTTGTTTTTTCTCCATGTGACTCCTTGTAAAAAGGGACTCCCCTTCCTCTTGGTAGCCACCCCTCAAGTACATGGGAAGGAGCCTCCAATTCTGTCTACTGGCTTCCCTGTCCTAGGGCATCAATCAAAAGAAAAACTGGAAACACAAAGGAATGTGATCACGTCCAAAAGCACAAGAAAGAAGCATGACCTGAGCAATTAAGGAGCAATTACTCTTGAATTTTTTCCTGCCCAGAAGAACAATTTGAGCAGGAGGAGCCTGACTGACCAAATCTTCTGCAGCCTCTGACCTGAGGCCAGCCAGGCAGATGTATTTTGAGTCCCTCCAGGCTGAAGAAGGAGCCAAGGCTGTGCTGTAGCCACTCTCCATGAAGAAGCAGCAGCATTTCTCACCAGTTTCTCCTCTGTTTCTCTTTTTGGCCAGGTCTGCTCTGTTTCTTAAAGAAAGGGGATCAGAGACAGTGGCCAGAGAGTTTGGGATGGTCACACCTCTCAGCACTGAGAGAGGGAAAAGTTGAGATCATGTTTCAGCCCTGTGGAAAAAAGACTTGTGGGGTACTAGTGGATGAAAAGCTGGACATGAGCTACCAAGGTACAACCATGGCCCAGAAAGCCAATCACANCAAATCATTCTATGGTTCTATGTTGTTGAAGTGCTTGCAGCTCCTGCTTATCTCCATACACCATTTTACACATCCCATTTGGAGGTGTCTGAGAGGTCCTGTCTTCATGGATCTCTCTGTGAAAGCGAAGGCATTTTCAGTGTCATAGAATCATAGAATTGTCAGGGTTGGAAGGGACCTTCAAGATCATCCAGTTCCAACCCCCCTGCCATGGGCAGGGACATCTCCCATTAGATCAGTTGCTCACAGCCCCAGCCAGCCTGGCCTTCAAAATGTCCAGGGATGGGGCTTCCAGCACCGCTCCGGGCAACCTGTGCCAGTGTCTCCCCACCCTCCTGGGCAAGAACTTCTTCCTAATGTCTCATCTGAATCTCCCCACCTCTAGTTTTGACCCATTCCCCCCAGTCCTACCACTACCCGACAGCCTCAAAAGTCCCTCCCCAGCTTTCTTGTAGCCCCTTAAGTTACTGGAAGGCCACAATAAGGTCCCCTCGGAGCCTTCTCTTCACCAGACATCTGCACCACCTCCTTGTTCTCCTCCTCTCCTGGTAGCCCACTCTCATCTTCCCTGGGCTGTCCCCAGTGTTCGGGGAGCTGAGCTGACAACTCCATCCCCAGACTGATTGAGGTCTCCAATTAAAAGTGGATGGTTTCAGTGCTTCAGTTCACCGAGCAGCTCCAGAAACAGCATCAGCTCCACCACGAAGATGGTGAGCTGAGAAGAGAGGATGAAAACAAGCTCTTCAGGGCTGCAGCAAGATGGAAACACTCTTAAATCAGTTTTGCCACACAGAAAAAAGTCTGTAATTACATCATTAGGTGACTAAAGCCCAAGGTGTAAAACTGAATGTGTTGACTCAGACGCTGCCTACACCTGGAGCTGATGAAACTCACTGAGTGTCTCACTTTTCAACATCAACATTCCCCAGACAATTAAAGATCTTTTTTATGTACATCCAGAAATTCCTTGTCTTGACAGGACCGAACATTATTATAACATCTCTCACATTAGCACTGAAGTTAGTGTGGAGACAATGAGTTGGTTTAGAAACCTCTAAAATTGTTGCAAATGATGGCACCTCAATGAAGTCTCCTGCCTGGTAATATCCAGATAATACTACTTCAAACTCTTCTTTTTCTTCCCCATATAATCATCTCAAAGTAATTTACAAGCTTCTAGAGAGCAGCCCAGGATCGAGCCCAAATTTCCAGCTCCCCAGTTCCATTTTTTCAACCCAAAAGCTACTACCAGTCTATGCTCTTGTTGTAGGTTAGTCACAGCATCACTTAGAATCACAGAATCATTCAGGTTGGAAAGGACCTCCAGGATCATCAAGTTCAACCTCCATCCCAGCATCTTCAAGACCCCCAGACCATGTCCCAAAGCACCACATCTACTTGTCTGTTGAACCTCTCCAGTGATGGTGACTCCACCACCTCCCTGGGCAGCCTGGGCCAGTGCCTGACCACTCTTGCAGTAAAGAACTTCTTCCTAATGCCCAATTTTCAGAGTACTGAACTGTCTGGAAAGGAGAACAGAATTAAACCATCATAGCTAAATAAAATGTGGTAGAAATGTCCCTATGTAAAATGCAGGAATGATTCTTTAAAGTATATTAAGCAAAGTCAATGTTTTCCCTTTTCTTGAAATTCAAAAAGAAGACTTAAAAGGAAAAAAACCCACATGAATATTCAGACAGTATGGACAGAATAGTATAATTTATTAAACCACTGAAACAAGTGTCTTTATAACACAAATTAAAACAAGGAAAACAGACTCTTCATAAAGATATATGAAGAACTGATATGTTGAAGCCTTACAAAAGCCATATACTGAAGTACAACCTATTTTTTAGAGGACCTGAGCAGCAGAATTCAGTTTAATACTGCAGTGTAGAAAAAAAATCTGCAGTGGAGTTTTTTCCCCTCTGATTCTACCCCGTGGCTATTCAAATAAAGCAGCCACGTGCTGCTGTGGTTTGAAGGAACACAGAAAATACTGGGACCTCTGTGTCAAGCATTGCACCTGGGGGAGGTATGATGGGAGCCAGGAGGAGACAGGGAAGGAGGGAGAGGAGAGAGAGAGGAAGGACAGGAAACAGTACAGAGAGACAATTTTATTTTATTTTATTAAAAAGCTATTTTATTAAAAGTTCTATGGCAAAAAAAACCAAACCCTCAAGATTGCCCTTAGAATACTCAGTCTAAATTATGCCTCCCAATACCTTGCTTGAAATCAAGTAGTATTAATCAAACAAAGGAAGGGCACTGGGGAAATCAGAAAGATCTAATGCAAGCAGTTAAAAGTGACATGACCTTCTGTAATGTCACTTGTCACGGGCTCATGAGCCACGTACTGGTGGAGGCTCTTGAAAGAACCTGTTCCTGGCTCCTGTCCCTTGAATGTAATACTAATACAGATGACATTTTAAAAAACACACGTAGATGGCCTCCAATGCAGCATCCCAGCTACCTGGTGGTCAAGCAGTAAGATGATGATGCTCAAATGTTGTGAAGTAAGACCCTTCTTGTGCTGTTAAAAGCTTATTAATCAGAAGGAGACTTAATTCCTACGTACTGCTGCTGTTCCTGGTCCACCCCCACCTTCTACCAGCACTTGAAGGGTGGCTACCAAGAGGAGGGGGAGTCCCTCTTTAGAAGGAATCACATGGAAAAAAAAGGGGGGAATGGATGCAGGTTGTTCCTGGAGAGATTCCAACTGGAGTTTGGAGGAAGGTTCTTCACAATGAGAACAATTAAAGTCTCCCAAGGGAAGTGGTGGATTCCCCTACATTGGACAGTGTTAAGACTCAGATCAATAGGGTGCTGGGCCAGCTCACATCAACAATATAACTATATATATATTTTTTTTTTGCCTGGAAAGGTTGGATCAGATGATCCCTGAGGTTCCTCCTAACCTGGCATTCCATGGTTCCATGATTCTTCAAGGAACCTGGTCTGTGAATACTGTATGATCCACAATCCACAGGAGACCTGAGGAGCATCTGCTCTGTCATAGCAGCTTCATCACACCAGGTGATCATGAGGAAGCAGAACCACCATGTTTGCACGCTGAAGAAAACACCCCAGTGTTTGAGGGCTTCTCAGGAAGATGACAATCAAAGTACACCCTGCTTTTATTCAATATATAATCCATTGGCTAACAAACAGGACAGGATTTCTGAGAAGATAATTAATTTTGACTTGTAACCTCAACACCTGCAAAGTAGTAGCTTGGAATGGGCTGCCCAGGGAGGTGGTGGAGGCCCCATCCCTGGAGTCCTTCAAGGTCAGGCTTGCTGGGGCTCTGAGCAACCTGCCCTAGGTAGAGATGTCCCTACTTGTGTAGGGAGGTTGGACAAGATGACCTCTAGAGGTCCCTTCCAGCCTAAAACATTCTATGATTCTATGGTTGGATTCTAGCTCTTCACAAGCACGCTGAATAAAAACTTCATGACTGTAGAGAACTTTAAAACACCTCCTGAACCTAAAGACTCCGTGGAAAAATGGCACATTGAAACTTGCCATCACTTTTAATGAAAGGTCCTTTTCTTCTCATAGAAAACACAAGTCACTCCACGCATTGTCTTCTGTTCCGAGTTCTTCGGCTAATTCAACAGAAACACCTGCACAGAAGACACTTTGATGTCTTTACATGTGAACAACACCAGGCATCTGCTCTGCACTAATATGCAAAGTAAAGGAAAAACAAAAGGAGAGGCACTACCTGAGCAGATAATCCTTGTGACTAACATGAAACAATTCACCCCATCCACATCAGACTTCCCTATGTCTTACTTGGTGTTAGTCCTTCAAACATAAGTAGTTTCAAAAGAAAGACAAAATAAAACACTTTTTATGTTGCCTTACATGTTTTGGTGCTAAAACATCTGCAGCCTTTTGTATTTTCCCATAGAATCATAGAATTGCTTAGGTTGGAAAAGGCCTTTAAGATCATCATGTCCAGCCATTAATCCAACTCTACCAAGTCTGCGGCTACACCACATAGAATCATAGAATGGTTTGGGTTGGAAGGCATCTCCAAAGGTCATCTAGTCCAACCGCCCTTACAATAAGCAGGGACATCTCTAGGTCAGGTTCCTCAAAGCCCCATCAAGCCTGACCTTGAACATCTCCAGGGCCTTCACCACCTTTCTCAGCATCTAAATTTGATGTTTATGTGTAAATGCCTTATAAAATTTTGCAATGTCTACGGACTAATAAGGATGAATAAAACCACTTGGGCTTGCTCAGGTCATCTGCAGGTACTTCAAGATGAAGCACAGAAGCCCATCATCAACAAGCTGCAGGTTTGCACTCATTTTCACAACACAACGTCTGCTTCTCCCATGGAATTGTCGGGGAGAAACTTCACAGGAGGCATTAATTAAAGCATCTACCTTTTTCATACCATATTTATAAGAAAAACAGAAATCAAATTAACAGATTCTGATTCAACCATATCTGGAACACAATCTATCCTGATTCACACCATTAATGTTTTGACCTTGGGGTATGAAGACAGGCTGAGAGAGTTGGGGCTGTTCAGCCTGGAGAAGAGAAGGCTCCAGGGTGACCTTATAGTGACTTTCCAGGACCTGAAGGGGCTACAGGAAGGTGGGGGAAGGTCTGTTCAAAAGGGTTTGTAATGACAGGACCAGGAGTGATGGTTTTAAGCTGGGAAAGGAGAGATTTAGGCTGGATATTAGAAAAAAGTTCTTTAATCTGAGGGTGATAGATGAGTGGAATGGGCTGCCCAGAGAGGTGGTGGAGGCCCCATCCCTGGAGTCCTTCAAGGTCAGGCTTGATGGGGCTCTGAGCCGCCTGCCCTAGGTAGAGATGTCCCTGCTGGTGTAGGGAGGGTGGACCAGATGACCTCTAGAGGTCCCTTGCAGCCTCAAACATTCCATGATTCTGCTTCATCTGCAGTAATCATCAAGATACTGAACCACTGGATGTAATAATAATTAGTGTGCTAAGCTTGCCAGGAAGGTTGAACATCTCACAGTAGAGAAGACCAAGAAGAAGATCATTGGTACTTGACTGCTGAAATACTTCCTGATTTTTACAGAGAGGCTCAAACACAATTACTCCTTACAGAACACATTTTCTTGGCTTATTCTGGGAAGTGCTCCTGCTGTAATTTACCCTGATCCTTAATGGGAAATGAGGTTTTAATACAGCTATCAGATGCCTCTTGATGCACGCTGCCCATTACGTGTAGCTCTGTAATGTCAACAACAATTTTTATTTGCAGCTTAATAAGTTTCTTGGCAACGTGCAGGGGCAGTGAATACAGAAATTGTGTCACCTTTCCTCCTGCTGTCAGCTCCGAACACCCTCCACACTCAGCTGCCAAGGTAGTTAAGAAGAAGTCATTTTTAACACAAAAACAGCACAAGTAGCAGGACTTTTTTCTCAATATTTCTTTCATTATTAGGTTCCCATTTATTTGAGCTCTCCCTTGTATTTACACAATGCGCCGTGGACTGAATATTAGGTGTTTATTTGAACTATGTCTCCATCTAAAGGCTTCCCCGTGTACTGTGCACTTGAGATGTCAGATTTCTCCTAGAATGCTGCATTTTTAGTGCAGCACTGTGAAAAAAACCACATTATTCACCTGGACAAATATCAACAAGAAGTTTACTGTGCAGGACTATAAAAAATAACATCTTAAAATTTTGCGAGCTTTAATTCTCGGGCAAAAACCTCGTGATAAACTTATTAACAACACAATGGCTCAATATTGATTTTCACTGTTATTATTACTTTTCTAGATTATAGTAGGACCAGATACACTTCTCTCATAAAGCAGGATCTATCCAATAATTTTAATTTTGTGGATCTATTTAATTCAAATTTGCAACTGACAAGCTTTTGGGGAGAAAAAAGCTATTTTATGTATTTTAGGTGACAATGCATGTAATACAATATGATTGAAATTTTAGTTTTGTTTTGTTTTCTTCCAGATTTTGATACATTTTGGTAAAAACACTAAAACTGCAATACAATCTCAAAGTCCTTAATGCCTAGGCTGAACTAAAATGTGCTAAAGTAAAAGAAAACCAAAGCAAAGATGAATAAAAATCTCACGTATCTATGGAATTTTTACTAGAAACCAGACTAGTCAGTTTATTTAATATTAGTTATTTATAATAGCCACTACAACCCATCAAGTGAAATCTCGTTGCCATGTAAACCTTGATGCAAATGCAAAGAAAAAAAATCATTAAAACAGTCTCACAGGAACAAGAAAAGCCTCTATGGGCAGTGATCTTCAATTACTGCCCCCCAAATCTGAAGACTGTATTTTAAAAAACGTGGCAAAATTTAAATTAAGAAAATAAATTGGGTTTTGATAGAAAAAAATTAATATTTTTTTTAAAATACTGCAGATATCTAGGGTGGGGCTTTGGGTTTTTTTGGCTCCAGGTGACCAAAAGCAGCCAAGATATCCTGATTCTGTATTTTATTTGGATTTTATAACTGCTGCTGGGGTGAGAAGAGCCACGTAAAGTTCTGATACCCCGTGTAAACCTCAGAATCAGGATTTTAATTGAAAGTGGAGATTCTCTTTTAGCTGTCGCCCGAACAGCCACTCACAGAATTACAGAGAAATTCCTTCTGACCGACTTATATCTTTATATAGTGCAGTGTGTGACTGTTAAATTAGTGCATAATGCATTTAAAATATTTATAGTACCAACATTTAGTTAAATAACCTTTATGTAAGATTTATGTTGATTTGTTCATTTCTCATTTAATGGCAAATTACGAAGAGCATGTTTCATAAAGATAATTCTCCATTTAAATTCAGCAGGCCATTAAATATTAAAATTATGTTTCTGATGCAATCTAGAGCAAATTTGTCCAGCTTCGGAGATTATTTGCACTCATAAAAATTAGACTTGATTAATAAAATTTAAATGCTTGATTAAGCTGACATTTTCATGTTTCTTTTCTGATTTATTTAAGGAAAAAAAAAAAAAAAATCCCTGTCCTGCAGTAGGACACTACAGTGTATTTTTCCTCCCTGACTATATGGATCATAGAGAAAGAACAAACAGCTTCATGAGAGGTTCTCAGCAGACTAATTAATATCCTGGCACATGAGGCTGGTGGTCTTTGTGGTCTGATAGCACCCACAGGCAGAGGACAACCTCTCTGCAAAAGCATAATTTAATTTATTGATGGTAACACATCCATCCATACCATCAATACATCATAAAAGTGTTTGCAGTTCTGACTGATTTGGTAAAAATTCAGGCAGGCTGCACATTTTAAGAGCATCTCCTGGACTTTGCTGCCTGTGTGGTGGAAACAGAGATAAAATCACTTTCTACCTCGAGGAGCAGAGGAGGACACAACCCTAGGTAGAGGTTACCAAATATAAAAATTTAATAATAAATTTAATAATAAAATCCTTTCTGCATAACGTTGATAAATCATTCTATGAAAACAAACGTATTTTCCTTACTTTTAGAGGTGTCATTAACCAGACATTAGTTTTACACACATATTGTTCTATGCTTAAATCTGTATTTTCCCATCATCCCTGGAAGGGTTTCCAAGGTGTGGAGATGTGGTGCTGAGGGACAGGGGTTAGTGGTGCCCTGGCAGGGATGGGCTGATGGTTGGACTCTATTGTCTTGAAGGTCTCTTCCAACCAAAACAGTTCCATGATTCTATAACTCTACGAAACACTTGGTGTCTGTCCTGTAGATGGAACCCTTTGAAACCCCTTCAAATTAAGAACTTCATGGACTCATGCTTCCACGCTTTAAGACAATAATGTGAAAAACACACAAAAATCAAGTTACTACCTTGCTTATTTGCTCAGTAACTCAGTTTCCAACCCGCAGAAGAATGGGTGGTTAAAGTGAGGAACATTCCTGGTGGGGCTGGTTTCTCTGTATTGGATGTACAGCAAAGTGGCACTTTCCACCAAAGCCACAAATTCACCAAAAGCTCCAACAGACACTGTTACCATGTCCCCAGAAGAAAGTGATGGGACTCTAGCCAGAAAAGCTCTTCTAGCTGCAAGTGAGCTGGGGTTGCACAACCACCTCAAGCTCTCCATGCTCACCACCCATCCTTGAGGAAAGAAGGAACCCAGTGAGATGGAAATATTTCTAAGCACCCTTTTTCCTCATTCTTTCTTTTGTTTTTCTTCATCTGGCAATCTCCAGAAGACACGTAAAGTTAAATAAAAAATCTGAATATACATATATTGGAGGACTATATAAAAAGTACCTATGAAAACTGGTTAAAATCTTAACATGAAAGGTTGCCTCTAACAAGTTATTTTTCTCCTACTCTCAAAATTTCATCCTAAATGTGTCCAGCATTAACTTCTGATAGAAACACAGACCCCAGAAACACAGACCCCAGAAACATAAGCCATCAAAGCCTATTTCTCAGAAAGGTCTCCAGTGAAATTAAAAGATGCATCGTGTCATTTTATATCACTCTTACAAGATTAATAATATGTGCATATGCTCCATTCTACAGATTCATAAGAATCTGTGTATGGCACATTAACTCCCAGCTACTCACCATCATTTTCTATGCAGTGACATGTGCAACTTGAAACTTCAGGAGGAAATCAGATATTTAATATTTCCTTAAAGGCTCTAAGTGTTAACTATAAATGCAGGATGTGAGCTGGAGTGATTAAACCTCTTCTCCATAGGGGTACATATGGCAGAGGAACACTCATAGGTAACTCCAGGCATGTGCATTATTCTTCTATTAAATTTTAAATTACTCGGGGAAAAAAAAACAACACAAATAATAGACCAAAAGGAGAGAAAGATTAATATCTTCAGTCAGAGAATCAGAGTGGCAGAGGTTGGGATATCTTGAGATCAACCCCTCTATTCAAGCAGAGATCATCAACTCCAACCCCTCTACCCAAGCAAGGTCACCTCTAACAAGTTGCCCAAGACCACGTCCAGTAAGTTCTTGAATATCTCCATGGATGGAGACTTCACAACCTCTCTGGGCAACCTGGTCCTGGGTGTGACCACACTCACAGCAGAAGTCCTTTCTTGTGTTCAGATGGAATTTTGGCTTGTGCCCATTGATACTGTCCACTGAGAGTGCCTCTCTCTCTCCTTCTACTCCCCTCAGGTACTTGCACTCATCATCAAGACCCTCCCTGAGCCTCATCCTCTCCATGCTGACCAGTCCCAGCTTGCTCAACCTCTCAGATTCTCTGATCCCTTCCTCATCTTCTCTTTGCTGGGCTGAAGTGCAACTCCCCCTCCTCACCTTCCCAGCCTGTCCTGAGTAAAGAGCCAGGATACATTCATTGCATGATGGTTGTGAGAGCAATCCCACCACATCTCCATGATCACACATGCTACATGTGGACCTTTAACTCCTCCTGGTTCCTGTGCTGTGCACACCCATGTATGGGCACTTCAGGGAGAGACCCTCTGTCATGTTGGGCTCTCAAAAAGTTGGTTTGGAGGTCTCTCCTGTCCACTTCACCCTGCACCCTTTGCTTGCCAACCCAGGCCACAACTTCCTCACCTTATTGTAGACCACCTCCCTCTCCCACCACTTCTAGTTTAATGCTCTCCTCATCAGGTTGTCCAGCCTTCTGGGGAAGAAGATTCTGCCTCACTTGGTGAGGTGGATCTTGCCTCTTCCTGGCAGTCCTCAGGGAGGACCCCATAGCTGTTAAAACCAAGTCTCTGTTGTGGATAACTGTGCAACTGGTTGTTGACCTGCCAGATCTTTCCACTCCTCTCCCATCCCTTCCTCCCCAATGGCAGAATTGAGGAGAAGACAATCTCGACTCCCTGTTCAGTCAAGGAAGAAGAAGAACTTGCAGTGTCCCCAGAGGAGATCCAATGTGCCTGTTGGAGCACTCAGGCATTATGGCCCAACAGCTGAGAGACTGTCAGAGTTTGTCCTAATTGTGGTAGTCAAAAAAGGTAGGAGAAAAAGTAATATTTGATAACTATCAGGTTTCACTTGTCACACTCCAACCACACAATCAACTGTTTCATCTCAGAGAAGGGGACAGGAGCAGCTGGAGGAAGAGTGAGAACATTTTTAATCACTTTGAGGGATTATCTGACCATTCCTTAAGTTAGCCAGCTCCAGCAGGCAGCCAGAACACAGCCTGAAGTAGAAAAGCAGGGGGAAAAAAATATAAAAAAAGGTATTTTTTTTCCACTAACTTCATTCAGTTCTAATAACTGTGACTTTTGCTCAGAAATAGAAGAGAAAAAGACCCCAGACACCAGCGCTGCTGTTTCCTACAAGCTACAAAAGTGTGGAGTTTTTGTACAAAACATTTGAAAACATCAAAATATTAAGTAGTATCTTAGAAAGACTGAAAAGAAGCTTTAAACACCAGCGTATTTTCTGTTAGTTTGGATATATCCAGAAGCCTTTCAATTAAAGCCGTGTGGGATGAACTTTTCTGTTGTTCCACCTATTGTAAGATGTGATTTGGGGTTCCCAGAGAGTCGGGGTTGCTATGAAATGAGCCAGTCCTTTGGTCTGCCTCTATCCTTGTTCTCCACAAGCATCCTGAGCATCCCATCACCACGACATGCTCTGCTACCTGCCACAGGTACATCGATCCTGCTCCCCACCATTGGGATTGTTTAGCTTGGAG
>VYZX01029548.1:0-11203 GCA_013401335.1 Brachypteracias leptosomus | reverse complement strand
TCATCCAATGTACAGGCAAGTGGACCTGCCTGAAAAAGTGGAATAGCAAAAATGATTTCCGTTCTTATCACATAGTATGTGCACATCTTTACTTTTCTTTAAGATGGCCCTTCCCTTACAAAAGATAATTGATTATTGTGAATCATCACAGTGTTAATTAATTAATTAATACTGTCACAGTAAGGATGACCAGATGGAACTTGGAACAACACCCATGCTTTCCTTAGCTCCCTCAGTGCAGATTTTATTTATTTGTTGTTCTAAAAATTTTTGGTTCTTTGATGGTTTTTTTTTTCACTTTGGTGACTTTTTCCGTCCTACAAGAAGTATTCTCATTTCTGCAGCTTCTCTGGTACAAAGAGGAAGGTGTGGACAAGTAGAGCAATTACTACATTTTTCTTGTGATTAAACCCTTCTTTTAAGAGGCTATAGAGTAAATAGACTCTTTCCCATTTATCAGAGGAATATTCTGAATATTCAGTAATATAAACCTGTAATGCCTGTAAGACTTCACAAAAGAACTCTTATTCCTAGAATTACAACCTGTAATAAAACCATGTTGAATCCCTAAGTGCATCCTAACTATGAAGAGCATTACCAGACACAGGCCTCAGTGGGAACTTTATGTGCCTGAGAATCATAGAAAGTAGCTGTTGTATCATAAATTCCTTCATGCAGGGATCATTCTGTCTCTCCTTGGTGATGTTCAAGAACAAATAATTATATTAAATAAATATAATGCATATCACATATCATGCAGCGGTAATTGTTTCCAGTGGAGTTGCTATTTCCCATAGGTTTTAACATAATACTTTAGATTTCATGGTAAATGAACAAATAAATCACGTTGCCCTCATAAAATTTCTCTCTGACCCTATCTTTGATGCATGATTCTGCATGATGCACATATGAATTGAGGAGACATAAAAGACAAGAACATTGCTCTTGCTTCAGACTGGGTGCCTTGCTGGATATTGCTCTATTGCATTTGAGATGAATGCGAAAAACATCCTTCCCCTGAGCCTAACTTGTATATAGATCACATGGAGTGATCAAAACTCAGCCACTGTAATGTTTACTCTGCCTTTTTTTTTTTATTGTAAACAAAGCAGACAAAGCAGAATATTTGTATTCAGTGTGTAGTGTTCCCATCTGATTGTGCATCTGCAAATTTGTACTTTTTGCCTGCCTTTCCCAGAAAGTATGCAGGGATGGACTGCAGCTATTTATGTATGATACAGAAATGTAATCACTTTATTTCACTTTGCAAGATGCATATGGGGCTTCACAATATTTGGCCTTTTGCAATCACAAACCCATTCATATCCATCTGTATCTCTGTATTACCTCATGACAGACTGGACCATTTTGCCTCATGATAAGCTGGATACTACCCTGCCAGCTCTGTTCTCTCCCCTCACTGTGGTCCAGAGCAGCAGCTGCATGTTGCTTCTCTTACTGCTGTGTTCAGGAGAAGCTCCTCTTCTGAAATCACCAGATGCTAAATTGGCAAGAGACCAATCCTCCAAGGCATCCAGACTTTGGACTTTTTCTGGATTTTTTTCTGAAACTTAGCAATAACATCACCATAGTTCCTCAAACAGACCAGTGTTTATTGTCAGTCTTACAATAGGATGAAGTGTTTCTTGAGAGGAATGTTAATCCTGAGCTTTCTGATATTTGTGCTCACTTGACAGAAACTAGATGGGCTCAAAGTTAAGACATTTCTCATTTACCTGGCAGTCATTTCTTTAATAGATGTTGTTGAGGAAAGTCTTAAGAAAAACAAGGGAAACCTCTCATCTGTGAGAGAAAAGCATGAAGTCAAATATAATCTTGTATTAGTATTTCTTAGCAAAGACCTTCCAAGTCCTATTGTGCAGAAAGTCCAAATCTCCATTTAAATGGAACCATTTGGAAAGTATGTTCCACATGTGCATGCATGGATCAGTTCTCTTTGTAAGAACAATAAAGAAGAATAGTTTTATCACACAGGATGATTGATACAGAGTACATCAAACTTTCAGACAGAGACAGACAGATCATATGGCTGAATATCCTTATACTGTGCAGGAGTTCTGTAGGGTATCTTTGCACAATAAAATCAAGCTTACAGGTTCCAGGTTTCAGTCAGTCAAATGTAGCTGTATGGGAAGACGGATATTTTTGCAGCCGAGTGGCTGTGAAGTCAGCCAATTCCTAGAGCAGCTTGTAATGTCTTTGGCTTGACATTACCTCACCTCATGTGCAACTAACATTAAAACTTCCCCTAAAGCAATACATTTAATTGCATGCTCTACTAGAAGAAAAAGTCTAATTGGTCTCAGATTTATTCTATCAATAAAGACAAATTATTACCTCTTTTTTTTTCCTGATCTAAATACAAATTATTTAGAGTGAATTCTAGACAAATCAAAATCCTTGTTGAAAAAGAATACATCTTGTGTTAGTTATGCAAATCTTAACTGCTTATACCAAACAATGGCTTTTAACATGTCTAATCTGTTTCTCACAAGAAAACCTTAGTTAAATATTTTGCACGCTGTGTTCTGATATGATTAATTTGGCTGTTTCCATTATTGCCTTATCTTATTTATTATAATGTACTATCAGGAGGAGTGCTAAATTTATCTGTAGCACTGTTCATTACTGTTTTAACAAACAATGACAAGATTCCATAAATGGTGCTATTGTGTTAATTGAGAGGGTGGAGTTTTATTCTCATGGTTCATTCTAAAGAAAAAAACAGCAACAAACAAAAAACAACAAGCAAAACCCAGCAAGAAACGTGGACCCCTTTTCCTTCCTCTTCTGTTTAAAGACCTACAGCAGCATGAATGAAACATCACCAAACAATTGCATCCCCCTAGCCCCCAGGGAGCTAACATATTTTATCAGCATTTACAATGAAAAGAACAAATATCAGAATCTCAGTATTAGTGTGGCTTCAATTCTCCTCCCTTTGCATTATTATTATTTTTTTTAAACCCATTTTAGAGAGCTGCAGGTTACAATTCCCAGCTCTATGTGGGAGAAGCCCTAATAATGGGTCAGAATTCACATGCACATCCACCCCACATCCACGTACACATTTTTTTTTTTTTCTTTCATGGTACAGCAAAAGATATTATCTTGGTAATTCTCTATTCACTGTGTTACACCTCTTCCCACTAATCCAATGCAGACCAGATTACCAACCAAGCCTTTTGAAGCCTTGATGTTATTTTGCTTGATAAATTGGGCGCAAGACTAAAATTGAAAAGAAATCCTGTTTTTATTATTGGAGACAAATCTAGCAAGCAGGAAGCATATGTTGTGCTTTGGACCACATGCTGGGGAGAGGGAGCTAGAGGGCTCTCACACCAATCAGTTACTTCAAACAATACCCGGTGTCCACCTGGGACGGAGCCTGTGCCATTAGTCTTGACTGGAGCAGCCCTCTAATGCCACCAGGCAGCCCTAAGGAGCAGAGAAACCCACCTGACAAAATGTCACAAGAAAAAAAGAAAAAGAAATAATCAATATTCTGGATATTGATTTGCATTCTTTTTTTCTTACAATTTGATACAGGAATATGTTGATCAAATGGGGGAGGGAGTGGAGGGAAGAGGCATGTTTCAGAAGCTAGCAAAGGGCTTATGTGAAAGCTTTAATGTTAGTGAGCTAATGCAAGAATCACAATAAATGCACGGACCAGCAAGCACTGTGTTTTTCAAAGGGCAGTGTTGAGTATTGATCTGTATTAGAAATGATAATGAGGTTATTTTGTGCCTCGGTGAAATACCTTAACTGTTTCAGTGCTTCAAATGCATCAGAGTTAAAGTGCTGGAGCCTATGAATTTTTAATGCCTCCAACTCCAGTTCCTAAATTTTTTCTGTCTTTCCAATAGTTATTTCAATTTTATAATCCCAGGCTTTTGCAACTACTTCTTTAGACAGTTTCAGCTTCCCATTTCAACGTAACTGCTTATGAAATATTAGTAACTTAAATCCACCCCCGCAGCTTTTCTTTGCTAACATCTTGCAGAGTCGTTCATGTTTAAAATATTTAAGTAAACTGAAGGAATGAACCTTTCAACTTTTCCAAATAGAGGTGAAGATCAGTGCTTATGAAGAATGCAGCATATTCTTGGTAATTTATTCTGACATTACCTTGGCTTGCTTTGTTTTGATCAATAGAAAACATTTCCTAATTCTGCATGACCCTTCTGCTGATTTGTGTATATGTAATGGCTGCTTGGTTAGCAAAGCGATATGATTAAATTATTAATGTGAAGGCCAGATTCATATTTAGTACAACAGCCCAGTATTTGTAATTGGACTAACTGAGGCTAGCAGCAGCAACATCATATGGCATGACCTGGAAAGGAAAGCTTTGCTGTTACAACTTTCCGCTGAAATGTTAAAAAAAAAGTCTTATCATGCAGTTTCCAGAATCTCTAGTTTCTTATGAATATCTTTTGTTTTTTCAATTCGACTTGTTTCCAACAGTTGATTGGAAAGGAAGATATAAGATAGGAGAGTCAATTGAAGTTGATTTCATCTTTGGTGTTGTACATTAAAAGATTTTGTAAAGAGAACAACTTTTTTCTTTTTGTACTGATACTCTTCAAGTGTTACAAGCCTATTTGCACAGCTAAAAATATAATTCCTGGCTAGCACTCCAGAATTCAAACTATCATCATTCCTTTCTCTCTGTAGCTGTTCAAATAATAAAAATAATCAACAGAAAACTAAGCAGTCATTTCTAGGCATTCCAAGCTAAAGCTGTCTCTCTTTCATTCAAAATTAATAACTGTCAAAAATAGTGTAATCTCATTCACAAAAAATGCACTAAAGCCAAGACAGGCATGTGTAGGAATATATTGCTATTTCTATTATTCTGAGTCATGTAGTCAAATTTTTCAAACATTCTTTTCTTTATTTAATTAGACTAGAATTGTACCTAGTTCCATAGAATGACAGGAAAAATGCTTTAAAAATGTGAATTTTTCACCATTTTCAGATGCTGTGTGTTAGAACTGTAGTGAAGCAATAATGATTTACACTGACTGTTGACCCAGACTTGTGGGTTTAAGTGGGCTGTATTTTCTCTAGGAAGTGTTGTTTCTAAATAACAAGGACATTATAAATTATATCCCAAGGGCAAGATATTAGAAATGGTTGGTGGGAGCTGATGTTTTTATCACTGATGTAAACAGGAATTAGGCAACAGTAAGTGCTTCTGGGAATGCTCCTGTTAAAATTCTTTCGTTTCCTTTTGCCGATGATATCAGAATGCTGTGATCTGCTCTTGGTTTTTCTCTTGGTTATAGACTGATATATTTCCCTGCTTCTAATTTAGATAAGTTTTAAGGCTGATTGAGAGTTGAATTCTTCCTCTTTGTGCTCTTCCATCTGTAATTGTACATGTAGGGATTGATGTGCAGAAGCAACCACATTTCTTTGGTGTTATTCTTGAAGGGGCCTGTGACATCTGAGGTCATGCCTAGCTTGTCTTGCCCAGCTACTTTGCCCTTTCTATACTAAAATTAGTGTATTTGGAAACTTATTTGTGGCAAGCAGCTGTTCTAGCTTTTCAGTCTCTCTAGGGCAGAATGTTGGGAATAACAGGCGGAGAGAATAAGGGAGGCTGGTGCCTTCAAAGGAGCTTTAGGTATGTGAAAGGAAACTAAAAAATCAATTGCCTGAAGTGCTAGACTGTGAAGTATCTGGTTACAAAAGCCTTGCAGAGTGCTGCTTGTCACAGTCAGTGGGATCAGAAAAGAGAAACAAACAATTCTTTGCGATTTAAATAATCAATTCCTCATGCATGGAAAAGCAAACAAACAAAACCCCCCAAGCTCTAACTTTTTTTATGTAAAGTTTAATCATTGATCAAAGTTAGTTGCGTCCAATTATTGCATCACGTGTGTTGTTGTAAAGTTTACGCTGTGGCTTATAATATCTCAGTTATGCTTTCGCAAGCAACCATGACACCCCATTTATCACTATCTAGCCAGAGATATTTTGAAATACAGATAAGCTGTTAGCTATTAGAGCAGCAGTATTCAGGAGCTCCTTTTACAGATTTACAGCCTGTCCCAGGATGACTAGCTATTTGCAGAGGTCTGAGAGTGGGAGCTGGTTTTTATGAACCATGATCATGCTTTCCCATAGATTTCACAGGGGGCTTTGGGGGAATAAAAAAGGCAGCAAAAAGGGTCCCAGGTTATTCTTGTCCCAGGCATATGCTGTGACCTCACAGTCCTGCTCCTTCTTTATTAATAGCTACATTGAACCATAATAGTTTTTATAATGCTTTGTGGGGTGTCATTTTATTAACTTCTCTTTATTCTGAGAAAAACCCATTAGTTATAACTCTTTGTTTTCTATTATTTAACTGGGATTTAATCCTTAACACGACATTTCTCTTTATTTTATAGTTATTTGTTCCCTTTGATAATCTCCAGTGAGAGACTCTGTCAAAAGCCCTTTGAAATTTCAAATAATTTATACACACCACATCCCCTTTATCCACTATTTTATGAACCTTTGCAACACATTCTAGAAGGCAAAGGGGCACGATTAACTCTTATGAGAGCTCTCCTAGTGTCATCCTATCAGTTGATATTTATCTACATGCAGTATTTCTCTGTTTGTAGTTGCTCACTCCCATCTGTTTCTTCACTAGTGAAATGACCCCTCCAAATTGGCTGTCATATGCTTGCTGTAAAAGCCATTACTGGAGAATATCCAATCTGGTTTTCAGTAGGCAGAGGAGATCTTGGAAAAGCTTTTGGCTCAGGTGCTCTGTGTGCAGCAGAAGTGGCAAATTCTGCCATGCAAGAGATTATCTGAGTGAAAATATGCTCTGATTTTTAGATCTGTGCTTGTCCAGGAGCTGGCACTGCCTCTTGGGCTGTAGTACAGCGGACACCTGTATAGTTTCCCTGTGGTCTTAAATAATAGCTTTCTTTTCATGCCTGCTTTGTGCTCTTTTCTAAATATCTCATAGCTTAGCAAACTAGGTACCTCTCACAGCAACCCTGACTAGTCTGTAGAGCTGAAATGGAGATGGTTCCCAGTTTGATGGCAAAAGGAGTCACACCAAGGGTGTTGGATAACCACTATTCAAGCCATATTTCACCCTTTGATTCATCTGTGTCTTGTGGGTGGCTCACTTGTCTTCATCTTCCAGCTCTATGGATTGGCTCCAGGCTCCCTGACAAGCTCCCTGCTCAGCTGGGTGCAGTTGTTCTTACCTATGTCTCTCCCTCTGATGCTTTCTTTCAAGTCTCACGCTTTTGTTATTTAGTGCTTTGGCTGGAAATTTGTCAGTGTTCGCTTGGTCTACCTTTTAACTCAGCATTGCCAACACATGTTCTCCTCCTTCCTAGTCCTGCTACAGACACACACTCCATGGTGCCTGTGCAATTTATCTCATGCCTGAGCTCCTCAGCTTCTGACCCAAGCTTTGGTCAACTGTGGGTGGGCTCCAAGTGATGCTCAGTGACTCAGCTGTCACTCAATTTTCCTGCAACCAGCTTTGAAGTGTTCGCTGGGCTGAAATACCCACCAAGAGACCAGATACTATTTCTGCTGAAGGTCTTCAGTCACATGAAGCCTTCAAAGGGGGATGTTCTGGCACTGAGTTGCATTTTGGAAATGATGATAGTGAAGAGGCTATTACTTTAAAGTGAGCCTGGCATCACTGCTGATCATGGTGACTTTTAGAAAATAATGCTTTCTCTATGCCAGAGGAAAGCACAGAAAACAGCCAGGGACAGCTCCTACTCTGGTGTAAAATGGGTCTAGCAATTCTATCTCCAACATATCTCTAGCAGTTAACACCACGTAAGCAGTTGGACTTAAAAGTAACTTTTCTTCAGAGTTGTGCACACACTGTATTTCCAAAAGGCTTTATGCTATAGATGCATCGTTAATCTCTGAAAAAGTTGGAAGATTTCAGGCAAGGATCCTACAGAATTTCCTATAAGCATTTGTACTAATTATCTTAAATTCAAATTTTTTCACGAAATCAAAGGGGAATTAAAATTTTAATTTCTTTCTCCTCTTTTGTTTTTCTTCATTATTTAACAAAGCCTAGAGACTAATCCCATCTTAAACATGAATATAAAATAGATCTAACAGATGTTCTGTCTGCTACAAAACTTTATTTAAGCAGGCATGGTGTGCATATAATATGCACTTGAAGGTCAAAGCTTGTGGTATAAAAATACAAAGCCTTGGCACTATTAAATTATTTTTATTTGTAATTTTTTCAAGTGAGTTTAGTGAATGATTAATGGCATTGGGTTAAAACAAGCATAGTTTTGGCAAGGACTGTGCAAACATCAACATTGCAAACGTACCTCTGTCACGACCTGCAGCACCTTTTCTATTCCCATTTCGCACTGTTCTGGAACAGGTCCTGCCAGCTCTGTGTCAAATGCACTCCTGTTTTTCCAAAGTACATGGCAGCTGGAATGAAGTGGGAAAGGACATTTGGACTCCAAATTCTGGGATACTTTGCTGCTTCTACTCTCCAGTGGAAGCAGCTGGATTTTGGGGTATGGCCTTTCTTCAGGTGAATTGTGTTTTACAGGGTCTGTGTATGTTTTACTCATTACCCCATGGATTTTGCTGCAGTATGAATTTGAATTAGGAGCTGAGGAGACCTGCCTATGCTGTTATTCTGGAAGGGACTTCTTGAATAGATGGAAAGTAGGAATGGGATATGGACTCCACCTGTACTGTCATATGAAAGGAAAAGTTCTTGGTTTGTTTTTTTTTTAATCAAAGAGTGTTTACATTTCTCCTTTCCATACCTCCACTGGGGCAGTGAGTGTTGCACCTACAATGAGGGGACAGACAGGACACTGTAGCAGCAGCAGCCTGTTCCCTGCCCCTCTGAAGAGTTTGGCTGCATTAGGCCCTGCGGGGCACCCAGTCTTTCCACACCTTTTCCTCCTGACTGGCTGGGCTAAGAGCTGTGACCCAATTGCTGAACCGTAGCCAAATTTTGAGGGGACTAAATCTGATCTGTGTAAGTGCATGGCAACGATGCAAAGCTCCATGGCTTTTTGTGAACAGGAAAAGTATGTTGTTTTGAACAGAGTTGGTGTTTTCTCTCTCTTTTTTTTTTTTTTTTCTTTCCTATTTTCCTCTTTAATTTCCTTTGGAAAAAGGAGATAAAACTGCTGAAAAAAATTAGGCTTTTTTAACAAGCCATTTCCATGTGGGCACTTCTGAAAACTGGTGAGAAAAGTGGAGCAGAGAGAAGAGAGAAAGAACCTTTTAACCACTGTATTACTACTTCCTGCCTGGAAGAAATGTAGAAAGTATTTGGAAAATGTCAAAATGTTGTATTTATGTCAACATTTCTCAGAGAAAGAGAGTCTAATATTTTAACCAGCTGTACTTTTGTTCTGAACAGTTTGTTGTGTGGCTTCAGGATTTTCAGGTATGAAGAATTCGAAAAGACACTTATGTAAACCTCCTTATAAGTTATGTGGAGTTTCAACTAGCTCGAGTAACAACTCTGAGTACACACTGGCCACAGAAGTCAGATGCATCCAAATCTAGATTTCAAACACTCCAGATTCAAGGTCGTTCTTAGGTCTTTTGGTTTTGGCTCTGTGTAACTTAAATCCCTTTACTAGGACTTTAAAATCCTTTGTTTCAGGCCATTTAATTTGTGTGTCTTCCTCTTTTTGTGCTGAGCACATCTCAGAGTGTTGTGTAAGTTATTTTGAGGAATATCCATCGGCTTCCAAGGGTTTTGAACTTGGCCTTTAACTAAACCATTCTCAGCTGTTTCTTTGAACTAAGGTTTTCACAAAAGTTTTATGTTCTTCTGTTTTCCACGTGCATATAAGTATGTGTGTCTATTAATGGTATAATAATGCATTTCCTTTACTTTTTTGCCTTTTCATTTGACAGAGTGGTTGTCAGAGAAGTTGTACACTCTTCTAAAACAATTTCAGCTGACCTTTTTTTCCAGTTTTTGCCAAATCTTTCTTAGCTGTTTTAACAATAGAAGGAGAGAGCCTTTCAGACTATGAGGGAATTTGTAATCTAATCATGAACTGTATGTCTTTGAAAAGAACCAAATGCAAAGACAAAGACAGAATGTGATAGAATTTTATTTAATGCATTGGCATGAAGTGTAAATACATACTGCATACAAATACTAAACTTTCCTAGCTCTTATATGAAATAATTACCCTAGGGACCTCTGTGTAAAATAAGTCCTATATAACCATTCAAATATGGATGATGTGATTCAGGTGATGTCTTCATAATACTAAAGGTCATCCACCAAGTATAAATGTGGATGTTCACTTAGCAACAAGTTTTATTTCACCTTAGAAAAAGAAAAGAAAGTGTTTTTCCCCCAAGCTGATACAAATAACTATTATTTTTGTGAAGCACAGGAGATACTACAGTGTACATACAGTAACTGTTATATTATTTTTTTTGAGTCAGGGCTTTGATTTGACTGACTGATTCCAGTCATAGACTTGGTGTCCTCATTGAAGTAGGAGTCTCTTGTACAGATCTATGGTCAACCAGTTAGTGTCTTCAGAAGACTTAATTTTCACATTTGGACATCTAAAATATACCATTCATGGGTTTCCATTGTACTCCCTGCCCCAATTCTTTCATGGCATGATCATTATCTCTACATACATTTTTTGTGACATGATGTGTGTTATACACAGTTAAGCTAGTTTTTCAGGAACCTGGCATCTTCAACTGTGATTTTATCATTGAAACTTCTGGCGTATAGAGAATCACTTCACCTTTTTGTGTCTTGCTGTCTCCACCTGTAAGAAGAGGTCAATAACATTTAATTGTCTGTAGAGAACATGCATATCAGTATATATTCATTTTTCCCAAAGCATTTTGAAAGTATAACGTGGGATATTCTGTGAGTGCTGAAGAGCTATTATAAAGAAACGGAAAATTATGGCATTTTTTCATGATTCATCAGAATTTAAAGTGTAGCCTTGCAGTACTGAAGCAGAGGTTTAGCAGTGACTTTGGCACTAAGCGGATATGGGTAGAATTGAAGTCCCATGCAATACCCATCTGCACCAGTAATGGCTCACAGTGTGTTAAGCTGGAAGTGAAATGGATTTACTGACCGTCCTCTCAGAGGCTTATCCTCTCTCCCAAAATGGTGTGCTAGAAAATACTATCATCCTTAACAGCAGCT
>VYZX01029547.1:82999-100381 GCA_013401335.1 Brachypteracias leptosomus | reverse complement strand
CAAACATGCTCAGTGGCTGCAGAAAGGGAGAGAAATCACAAAATGCACTTTCAGACAGAGAAGCATCAACATGTTCTCAGCTGTTAGAACTTTTTCTTTTGCTCTCAAAGGAACTTTTTATATGGTCTATGAAATACTTGCTCACAAGGCCCAGATGCTCAAACCCAGCGTGGCACCCAGGCATCTCTAAGGGTCTGGGCTCTTATAGTGGCATTACCAATGCTAACATTTCTGAGGAAAAAAGGAGACACTAGTAGTAACTTCAGAAACTTTTGTATGTCTTTGCAAGCAGCATACCAATCAGTCTGCTATTACTGTTACACTCAGGTAATAGTAAGGTTTAGGGGTTTTTTGTTTATCTAGATGCCTTTGAAGAGCCTTATATTAACACCCTTGGGAGTTTTCAGATTTTTTATAAAGACTGCAATTTAAGACATCCTCAGGACTGAGAAGGAGGAAACAAATGAGGAAAGCAAAATATGTTAACAACACTAATCAAGTACAGAACTAGTTGAAGAAAGGAAGTCAGTCAAAAGGCACTCCACTATGTGTTTTCAAAAACCCCTTATGGTTGGAGCTAGTCAGGGTTAACTACATACAGCCCATTATGCAACATGCTCTTCAGAACCTTCTCTTAATTTGCCTCTTCAAAAATGTGAGCTTAACAGTGGTCTAACCTCTGCCTTCAAAGACTATTTTCTAAATCTTTCCTGTTCCTGCTTGCACCATGCCTTTAGTTAAGGCAAGGCTTAAGGATAAGAAGTCAGCACACACACCACTGTAGGACCATGAATAGTAATTTTTGAAAGGAACATAATCTTAAAGAAACAGACCGCTTGCAGTATAAATCACTGTTATTAAACCATATAGCTGACCTCTCTACAAACCCCAACAAAGGGGAGACAAGGACATGGAAAAAATAAACAGCACCAAAATAATTTACTTTTTATTCAGAAGGCTGAATTCTGTGTTATCCATCTGCCATTTTGGCAGATAATCAACAGGAAAGCCAAAAAATAATATTAAAACTCTAGTAAATATATCCCAGGGGAAGTAATTAAACCTTTCCACAATGCTTACCAAGACGAGTGAGGAAAATAAGCCATTCTCACAACTAAAACTATGCATCACAGAAGGCCCTAACACCAGCTATAGTCCAAAGCAAATTTTCATACATGTTATATTGCTTTAGCTCATCATGTTTTTGCTGTAAGGACCCAGACAGGATGCAGCAAAGGCCACAAGTGATGAACAAAGAGATGTATCTTTGTATAGTTTTAAGTGTCTCAGTGATATGAACCATTTACAAACCAGTCCCAACAACTGTTATCTCACTGGAATCCATACAGAGAGACCTGGCACTGTTTCAGCATGATTTTTCCCCATCCAGTTGCATTTAAAGGTCTGCAAGCCCATCACTCAATGAGGAGAAGCTGTTTTCCAATGTCTGAGTTACACAGGCATTGCTGTACAGTACCACCAGGAGGGGAGTGAACAGGATTGCATATATGAATGCTCAACCAGACACAAGACATTTTCATTCTACTTGCCATCCATTTACCACCACTTCATATTCCCCTCCATAACCCTGTCTTCATTGCAGCACCTACGGCTGGCTACACTGATATTTCTGCAGCACCACTTGCAATTGCCTTGGTATTTTTTTTTAAGTTTCACATTTCTGTTCTATCTTACAGTTATTTCAAGTCAAAAATTCACTAACTACCAGGAAGCCCATTCAAGCTAGAACAAAGGTGCCAAGCAGGGAAGCCATCAGAACTATAGGCACAGGAATGGGGCCAGAGAGCAGGAGGAAAGACCCACTCGAACAAAGAAGTAAACATTATGTAAATTCCTGGGGCTCCACTGGACTTCCAGCTCCCAAAGTTAGCCAAAATATCAGAAAAGTAAAAAAGGAACTAGGTTGTTAAGCACCCACTGTAGCCTAAATTATTAAGCTACTTAATCAGTAGTACAAGGACTTGATAAATACCATAACCAGAGTCCTAGAATATGAAGAACCAACCAGATCCAGATGCAACAGCAACAAACAGTAACACACAAGGCAAGGGGCCAGCTTGTGACCACATTAGGAAAAATACAAGTAAAGTTAACTGCCTGGGATCACTAAAGACCACCCAAGACCCCTCCAGAAGCCCCTAAGAGACTTAAGATGCATGTGTTAAGACCACATAAACATTATAATTAGCTCTAGGAAATATGATATGTATGTTCTTTCTAGGAAATGTCTATGTATAGGTTGAAGGAATATAAGCTGTAACTAATGCAACCTACAGTGTGTATGACAGGAGGAACGATCCCCCAGGCACCCAGCAATGAATAAAGTAATGCCTGCTTTCTAACTTTAAACTAAGTGTTCGAGAGTTCTTCGTTTACCAGATTTTGGTAATACCACTAGGGTTCTGTTTCCATTCCTCTTTTGAGGGACAAGCAAATTTTGTTCCAGTTTACTTCCAGGAATTCATTGCTCTGCTTGGATAAACCTGGTTTTGTGTATCAGATTATCTGATGCTCAGTGACACCAAGGAAGCACAGTGCATAGAGCTTCTCTGGAGTCAGAAGATTCAGGCATCTGCAACACAGGCCAAATGTGAGAATTTCAGGAGTGGCCTGAGGTATCTGCCACAAGGCTGAGGGCCCCAGTTTGGAAATAAATACATCTGATTTCCAGGATATATGGAGAAATCTTCTCTATGAGGAGTTAATCAGGGTCCACTAGCAAGAATTAGACAGAAAAGGTATACATCATACCAAGTGCATAATATAGGGTATATTACAGTATTTAGTAACCACCTTCTCCCATCTCACACAGCAATGTCAGGAAAACTCTTTGCATAGATAGTTTACAACCTAAAGAATGAATGAATGAATGAATGAGCTAAATCAACAAGCAGAGACGAGGTACAGCCACAACAAGAGAAAAAGTCCTTTTGCTAGAATGTGTAGCTCCTCTAGGGTACTGTCCTCAATAGCAACAAAAGAATAAATAAAAAATCAAATTGAGTTTGAGTTACATCAGTTGTAAGAAAANAAAGCCCAAACCAAATTTTCTTTTCGTAGTAAGGCGCAGTTGTTTGTGGCAGACACAATGGTTCTACAATATTCAAGTGAAGCAGACCTGAAGTTTAGGAGAGAAAAGAAAAATGGAATGTTTCAGAGTGACCTGTGTGCACATAACCCAACTCTCACTGAAGCACTGTGTGGATATGGCACAGCTTCAAGCTACCAAGCATTCTACAGCACAATGCAAAGTCAGATCTTTCACTTGTCTTCCTCAAATAAGTGCACATGAACTAATACGCCAAATGTCAAACTTGAACTCCTTGCAAGTTTGAAAAGGTTTATGTAGCACTGATAAGAAATCTTGACATGTGAAAGGTGTAAAATTAAAAGCAGTTTAGCTATTGAAACAGCTTGTTTCTCTTCTCCTGAAAAGGAAACAATTTTACTCAACTTTGCACAGTGCCTGCTGCTGAAATTCACAGACTTTGTAAATACAGTTCCTTTTCCCCATCCCTTTTAGAATTTTTTTGGCCTATTCTTGTCAATCAACCAACTTCTCAGTGCTCAGGAGAGCACTTTGTCCATGTATGAGCATTCACTGGGGGAGGGAGGGGAAATGTAAGAACTTTGAAATCCATCTTCTCTTCCCCTTCTCTTCCCCGTGTTTCTGATCTTTTGGAGAGTTAAGGAAAAAGGCTTCTCAGCTTTTCTTCTGCAGCATTTATTCTTCTTTTAAGCTAAGGGCAGTGAGGGGAAATCACCCTCTGTACATACAGAGTAATCAGTTAAAATTAGAAATACATATAGCTTTTCCCAATAGCAGTTAGAATATCAGGCAACAAAATACATCCTGTCACATGTTGGGTTTTGGCTTGGTCTTCATTGGGCTTTAGGGAGTTTGCTTGGTTTGGGTTGGCTCTTTTTTTGGGTGTTAAAAAAGATAAAAACTTCACAACCCACATGCAAGATATTCTACATATTTCTGATATTCATTACCACCACGAATCCAAACTACTGCACCACTAGAGATTAAAAGAAACTTGTACCCAGCGGTAATAATCATAGAGCAACATACATACATAAAGGAATTTTTTAAATGAAAATAAAATACTATCTACTAAAAGGAAGAGTGAAAGAAGAGACTCTCAGAGCACAAAGGAAAATATGCAATAGGAATAAAATTTCTAAATAAATTTTTTAATTCTAAAATTTAATAAAATAGGAATAAAAAAACATGCAGAATTTGTTGTGGGGGATTTCAGTAACAAGTTTCTTTAATTGTTTTTTAAGGTGAGAAATGAAATAGTAAATACTTGTTATTGCAGTTGTTGCCCAAAGCAAGATCAAAACAACATTGGATTAACTGAACCAAACTATAGTACTTCAAAATAAGGGAAAAAAAAATAAATCATCTATTAGGTGGATTTGTTTGCCAAACATTCTACTTACTAACAATCTACATTTCTTTCACAGTCTTATAACAGGTACTACAAGAGCAAAGTTGTAATCAGCCTCTTTGGAGGACAGATGTTCTGTAATCACATGGAATAAGGAAAATCCTGATGGTCTTCTCAGATTCTTTTGTTTGTTTGTTTGAAGTGCCAACAGTTTACAGAAGCTGGGCTGATCCTCAGATAAGTGGATGTGTCAAAGATAGGATACATTGCATCTGCACCTGTTTTTAATGTCCATGTAAGCTTGGAGCAACAATTTTCAAGCCCTGTTTCCTGAAGGGGATCCTAGCAGCAGTAAATACATAGACAAATAGCACTGCTGCTGCCTAATTTCACAAAAGCATTCGAAAAGTAGCATGGTATCCCACAAAGTGAACAGTGCAAAGGATCTGTGATGACATGACATGGGTGCTCAGTCACATTATCTACACTGAACAGCCACTGAAGTTTTTGTAGAACGGCATGCAGAATGAGTACTTGCCACTAATTATCCTCCCTTTTTTTTTTTAAATATCATATTCCCTTCTCCCATCTTTGTCCTCTGACATCCCATCCCCAGCTACTGAAAAAGAGATGCAGTAATCTTACTGTTTGTTTGTGTAGTTTAGCCCACTCGAGGGCTCCCATGTACAGACCATCCAACTGTGCAATAACATAGCCAGCATGCCTCCAAAATGGGTCATCCTTATTATTTCTGATTTGTTGTCTTGTCCATTGATCTTGTTTCCTGCAGGGGAACAAACAGGTTGGGGTTTTCTTGGTTTTTGTTTTGGAGTATAATTGATAATGCAGGGAAGGGACAAATATATTATGACCCAGATGATCCAATGTTCTTAGTGTTTTGGGGCAAATCAAGCTTTGGAACTCCTGCAGACATAAGTGTTATATCCTCTGGGTGTAAACGTTCAGATCTATGCAACATACCCTACAGTAGTGTGCCTCTACCAGACTTTACTATCAAAGAAAGAGTTGGACTCCACCCCCATGGGGGACTCTGCTACATCAGATCTAGCATCCCCTTACAGTCAGTAAAGGGAAACATGCATTTGATCCATTCCCTTTTAATTGCTTAAGGATAAAATAGACTGACACTTGAAGAGCCTATTTCTCTCCCCTAGTTACAAGTGCAATGAAGGCTTTCTGCTGGTGGTGCTCAAGCATTGCCCAGGAACCACTGCTACGCTCCTCTGAGGAAAAGGTGGGAGGTCAAACAACCATCTTACGTACCAAATCCAACCAAGAGGTTACTAGCCAAATAATGCAGGTTTAGAGCATGAGGCAACACAAGCTGAACAGATCCCCAGGCCAGAGAAGCCAATATTATAAAGATCTCCCAGGGTTCCCTCTTCTGTTGCACACAAAGGGCTACAGAAGAACCACAAGCATTACAGTAAGTCAGGACCAGACTCCAGCTTCTTCCATCCTCCTGTATCTATCCATCCAGCACTATGTACAGCAGCAAAAAAGACTGTGAACCTTTCAAGGAACCAAACTCTTCCAGCATTGTACAGGTGATAAAATCAACCAGATTTAGCTTTCTGGAAGTAACAAGATGCAAGAAGTATACCAGAGAAAACAGGGATATGGTCAGAACATTCAGGGCAGAAGACTTTCAAGGCAACACTGCAGCCCATATTGCAAAACTGCTCTGACGTAAAGAGCAATGCAGGAGTCCAGGATATAGGCAATCGAAAAATGATATAAGGCCACATGGTACTGCCCCCCCTTCATCCACCAACATATCTTGGGGGATACAGCTGCTGAGTCATTCTGGGAAAAAAACCCATACACATTGATATGGCAGCTCTCCCATTCTTCTCACAAGGAGGACAGCAACGCTAAAAAAGGATAGCAAGGATAAGCTAAACCCCATCAACTGTATATATTTGCACCAATAACAGAATCAGTCATATATATAACCTCTTGTGGAAAGCATAAGACAAGGGAAAGATGGAAAAAACTGTCCCCAGAAATTACCAAAGTTTCACAGAAGTATCTGTAATGGAGGTAAAGATAAGTCTAAGGAGATTTAAATAACTGGCAATTGCAGTTGAGTTACCCAGTACCTGGCCTGTTTCTTCTCCCACTTGTAGTTTCCCACCAGTGTAGCTGCATTATTTGAGCAGCTGAAGAGAAAAGAGAATCAGGACTTTCGTGATGAGAACAGAATTTATGTAATGTAGATTAAACAAAATGCTAACATAACAGAGGAAGGAAAAGATACACAATGCTAAAAAGATAAAGGTGCCAGGAGATCACACTGTTCAGTGTAATATTCAAAATACCAGCTTTTTAGAAAATAATTTTGACTAAAATGACCTTCAGAATTCATTGGCATTATCCAGACCCCTTCGTAGCAATGGTTTTAAACATTTCCTTGAAAGAAACAGAATTAGGAAAGGACATATGCCCTTTTTCACGTATATCTAGGATTTTTTTCATACTAATTGCATTCAATCAGAGGGAAAGGAGGCATATATTTTCTTTATCCCATACCCCAAGTCTTGAATAATTTCTTTTTTGATAACTAAATACATACGCCATAAAATTCTGAACTCCACTTCGAACGGTGGGATTCTTTATTAACTGTGGATACATATTTGCAGCATGGTCATACATGTGCCTGAAAGAACAAGAGTAGCAGAAGTTATTCTTTTGCATCTTCCCTTCCTTTTGCTTACCAACCCATTGATAGACAAGCAACACAGTCCCCAAAGTAAGCTTTTCCTACTCACAGAAATTACTTCAGTGCACGGCAAAGGTAACACAAAAGGATTGTTGAAATTTAACTTAAATGACCTTGCTAATACCTGCTCAAACTGCTGTACAATGGAAAGATAAGCAAGAATTAAATTGAACTATTCCACAGCAAAACTTCACATTTGGTGGATATTTGTAGGCCAGGAACATCTTCAAAGCATTAGCACATTAATTTAAAGCACAACAGAAATAGTTTACTGGAGAACTATTCTACGTGGAACCAAAAAAACCCACATAGGTGAGGAGAATATAGTTTGCTGATTCAGTTGAGAGAGAATCTCAGCCTGATATCTATTAACCATGTTCCTTCCTTTCCGATTAAGCTAAGTATCTCTATTTATAGAGTGCAAAAATTGATCCTATGTGTTCCCACACAAACTCCCACTCATGCCAGCCCTCTCTGCCCAGAAGATTCAGCTTTATAGAGACCAAATTAATTGTTCGGGTTTTTGTTGTTGTTGAATACAGTTAGCCATTTCATCCCCATTAACTAATAGGAACAAAAGTTGTAAGGGTTTTTTTGGTTGGCTGGGACTTTTTTGGTTTTAAGTCCTTTACATTTAAGATTAAATCAACTGCCAAAATTTGCTCAGGAGCCCAGAAGTTAAAAACATCCTTCCATTTTAGGTTTTATGTAATAGTCTGATTCAAGCCAAAACAGAATCTCAGCGTTTCATAATTTGGGTCAAACTTAAACTTTTTTTTCAGTACAAAAAAAAAAAAGAGAGGGGAGAGGAATATCTGTCTCTAGGTGAAAATCAGCAGAAAATTATTTCAATGAGGCTGGAGTTGATAGAACTACATCAGTCATCAGTAAAATTAGCTCCTACCAAGTGCTGAGAGAAAGGAAACAGAACTAAGAAACAGATCCCAGTCTCAAGGAAAGCACATGCCAGCAAGACACAATTCCCTGTATTAAAACTCGTGAGGGCAACTTCCTCTGGGAGGAATGCAGACAGGAGCTCTTCTGATTTTCCCTCAGGGAAACAGAGGTAGAGATGATTGCATACAGCCAGAGATGACTGAATGGTTTGCTGATGATTAGAGAATCACCCATTGATCTTCTCCCCTCTCCCTCTGTGCCTTGCCCCATTCCCAGCTGTTTAAGTATCTGATTGCACGACCCTGCTGCTGCTTCTTATCATAGAATCATAGAATGGTTTGGGTTGGAAGGGACCTCTAAAGGTCATCTAGTCCAACCTCCTTACAATAAGCAGGGACATATCTAAATAGATCAGGTTGCTCAGAGCCCCATCAAGCCCGACCTTGAATGTCTCCAGGGATGGGGCCTCCATCACCTCTCCGGGCAACCTGTTCCAGTGACCAACCACCCTCATATTAAAGAACTTTTTCCTAATGTCCAATCTAAATCTACCCTTTTCTAGCTTAAAACCATTACTCTTTGTCCTGGCACTACAAACCCTTGAGAATAGATCTTCCCCTCCATTCTTACAGGCCCCTTTCAGGTATTGGAAAGTCACTATAAGGCCCCCCTAGAACCTTCTCTTCTCCAGGCAGAACAACCCCAACTCTTTCAGCCTGTCTTCACAGGAGAGGTGCTCCAGCCCTCTGATCACTTTCGTGGCCCTCCTCTGAACACACTCCAACAGGCCCACATCCTTATGTTGAGGGTTCCAGAGCTGGATGCAGTACTCCAGGTGAGGTCTCACCAGAGCAGAGTAGAAGGGCAGGACCACCTCTCTCAATCTGCTGGCCACAATTCTTTTGATGCAGCCCAGGATGCAATTGTCCTGGGCTGCAATTGTGCATTGGTGGCTCATATCCAGCTTTTCATCCACTAGTAGCCCCAAGTCTTTTTCCACTGGGCTGCTCTCTAGCACGTCTTCTCCCAGCCTATATCAATAACTCTGCCCCGGCCCATGGGCAGGACCCTGCACTTAGCCTTGTTGAACCTCATGAGGTTCACCTGGGACCACCTCCCCAGCCTGTCCAGGTCCCTCTGGATAGCATCCCATCCCTCTGGCATGTCAACTGCACCACTCAGCTTGGTGTCATCAGCAAACTTGCTGCGGGTGCACTCAACACCACTATCAATAATGAAGACATTAAACACTGGTCTCAGTACAGAGCCCTGAGGGACACCACTTGTCACCATTTTCCATCCGGACATCGAGCCATTGACCACTACACTCCAGATGCAACCATCCAGACAATTTCTTATCCACTGAACAGTCCACCCATCAAACCCATAGTTCTCTAACTTAGAGAGAAGGATGTTACAGGAGATGGTGTCAAAGGCCTTGCAGAAGTCCAGATAGACGACATCCATAGCTCTTCCCTCATCCACTGATGCAGTCACTCCACCATAGAAAGCCACTAGGTTATCAGGCAGGATTTGCCCCTAATAAAACCATGCTGGCTGTCTTGAAACACCTCCCTATCCTCCATGTGCCTTAGTATATCTTCTAGGAGGATCTGTTCCATAATCTTCCCAGGCACAGAGGTTAGGCTGACAGGTCAGTAGCTCCCAGGGTCCTCAGCTTTGGTACCATTCCTACTTCCAAATCTAATTGTCTGCACCTACTCAGACAAATATTAACCCAGACAAAACCAGGAATTAGCTTTCTGGCAGTTTGTAGTTTGAATCAGGTTGTTATATAGACAGAGAAGCAAGAGAGTTGGTGGAAGACAGCAGCTCTCTGCTGTGTTAGTAGATGAACTAATGCATGAAAGGGCCTAATCAGTGCCGTGACAGACACAAGTTGGGGGAGGACTAGATCTGTGGAAGGAGATGCTGGAGCAAAAGGGGAGCATTCAGCAGCTTTGCATCATTATACCTTTCATGAAACTGCAGCTACAGTATTAATTTTAGTTCTAGAGTTTCCTGTCTCCCATGTAACACAAGACTACATGCCATGATCATAACCAACTTTGTTGTTCTCCTCAAAAAGTAGAGGGGACAGATTAATATTCTCCACCCCTGCAGCCATGGAGAATTTGGCAAATAAAACTCCCAAGTAATTTTAGGAAGGAAATTGTAGCATAACATGCCTCATATTACAAGTCAGACCTCTCATGGCACTAGAGAATACGAGCAAATAGCATGAGACAGTCCATCTGGCAGATGGTCTTTTATTGATGAGAGCCAGATGAGGAAGGTAAAAACAGCCAGGAAGCTACTCTAATCATTGCCTAGGCCAGGACAGATGATCAGGCTTCCAGGTTCAACCATCAGCTTCACTCTCCATTTTGCACTCAAGAGTTATGCAGCACAAGGCAGATTTTATACTAGTAGCATCTTTAAGCTGTGATGACTGATGTAGAGATTGGGTGAGTTCAGAATCAGAGGACTGAAAACAGCTTCTTAAATGGTCTTCCTTCTTGTATATGGTAACACAGGACATACAATTCCTAATTTATTTTTTTTTCTTTTTTAAATGCCTACAGTTATTGAGAAGTCTCCCCCAAGTTGCCTGTTTGGGTTTGGGTTTTGGTTTTTGCTTTTACCAAACTTCTATGTATGTGGCTTGCATGTTTTGTAAGGGTATTATCCTCTGAAGTAAATTGGATCATTATAGTCAGGTAACACTTTGCAACTGTATCTAAGGCCAAATGCAAGACAATTAAAGCTGGGACAAGAATTCAAAGTCTCAAACCAATTAAGCAGAGCCTTGCTTCTTCAAATTAGAAGAAGATGACAGGTCTTAGGTCAGCTGAGGTTATACCAGAAAAGAGTACAATTAATGTTGCTTCAAATTTAAATACCGCTCTTAGGCACCTGGGATGCCCCAATTGGAACTGATTGAAAGTATGTGCTTTACATCATGGATTTGGATGGCTCTGACATTCTCCAAGTAAAGGGAGGTCTCATTAGCATCTCTGTTTGTAGTGGGGAAAAAGAATTCATACCCATGAAAACCAGAGCAAACATCTTTGGCTGGATGATAGGACTGGACCTTACAGAGAGGTGATAAACTGGTGATAAAAACAACTGTCTGATCTCCAGACACTAGCATGATTTATTCCATCCCTAAATATGTGTTTTCAAAATAGACAGCTACCATCTAATTGGGTGTTGACACTGAAAAGATGAATCATGCTCTAGAAAAGGCCTGTTTCTATCCTCACTGGTAAATGTGTCTGACCTTTTCTACCACAGACCTATATAGTTAGAGCTGAGATTAATTACTCCTCAGTAATCTGAGATAAAACAGTTCCAGCATGGACTTTTTTGTTTGTGGGTTGTTTTTTTTTTTTTTTAGAGTTCAAGGGGTTTTGCCTTTTTTTAAAAATCTGATTGTTTTACATGTCCTTGGTGGGAACCCAAGCAGCAAAGCTTGCAATTTTAGGAGAGATATTTTGTCACTCTTGCTTATATCATGAGGCCTAGATGTGTCTAGAAATGCTCCTTCATGCCATAAGCATAATTCAAGAACTGAGCTAGCTGAGAATTCCTGGAGATCACCAAATTGCAGACACTGTCAACCTGGAGCTCCTGCTCACCCAACAGCTTCTACAGAACCCATACTTCAACTTAGGATCAGGCTTGCAATGTACCCTTCCCAATAGTGCACCACATCAAAGCTCTTTCAGGCAGGACTTCAGGGTGTTTGCAAAGAGCCACCTTGGATCATTTCTACTTCATGTAGTCATTGCCACAAGCGGACGTAAGACAGCTTGAGACCTTGGAGTTGTTCAGGCTACAGATAGCAACATGCCAGATGGCTCTTCTATTGCCTGGCATACCCAATGTATTCACATTGAGGGAGCTGTGGTGCTGGTACAGGCAAGTGACCCAAGTGTCTTCACTTCATTAGTTAAGTGGCTGTTGATGCAAACACCACCTTCACCACAGCCAAACACATTGTTACACTCTTCCTTGTTGTTACCAAGTTTTTAAAAAGCTTGAGCTGTGTGCAGCTACTGTGGGCATCCATGTCTGGAAAAGCAGAATAAGAGTGTTTAGAAACATCTTCTCATAAAAGAAGTCACAATGATGCTACAGAGCTTCCCTGAAGACAGACTGAATGGACCAGGCAGTCTGATAGGAATAGAGTTAAAGATTGGAAAAGACTGTTTCCTGGTTTTACTTCAGAGGATTTGTGTGATTGCCCCAATGAATTAACATCTGCCTGCATGTTAATTAGGATTCTGTGAATCTCTAGGCAAGATAAAGAAGAAGAAATAGAGGTCTGAGAGCAATCTTAACATCTGTAAGCTCAGTGAGTTCTCACTATTCCTGCAGTTCAGGGAATTACGAACAGTGTAAGAGGATTCATCAGTTGCAGCTTCCTGAATAAAAAAACCCCACCAAGGTCATGCAGCTAAATCCTGAAGTAATAGGTTCTCCATCTTCTCAAGGGTCAGGGGAGTACATCACTAACTCACCTCTGCTCCTCAGCTGGAGTATTTTCAACATGTATTCTTAGCTTCAAAGATAAGCTTTTTTCATAAAGCTGTTCTAGATAGAGGGCTTATGTTCCTAACCCCCAGTGAGAAACATGCTTTCATTGCAGGTACAGATGTACAACAGGGCAAAGATACAGCCAAACCTCAAATTCAGGTAGCACGTATAGTATTCAATAGTAATTTGAATGACAGTAAGCATTTTCAAGTTTTGTGCTGCCAGGGGATTTCTCAGTGGATTTCCTCAAAAAGCTTCCTCTTTTCTGAGGGCTTTGGCTACTTCTGGTTTTGCACCTTAACCCACTCTCACATTTAAATTCCTTTAAAACAGTTGTTTCCCACTGTGTTTAAAAGCCAAAATCTCAAATCCTACTTTTCCACATTGATACAAACCCTCAACTTGACTTCCACAGACTTTTAAGATCTCTGTTCATCACTTTTTGTTGTATCCACTTCTCTACAAAGGGCCACCCAGTGCTAGAGCTGGCAGCCCTACAGCAACAACAGTGAGGGAGAGGAACCAGCTCAGTAAACACTTAACCTAGAGAAGGCAAAAGCCTTGAGGCGAGTAACTTGCAAGTGCCTTCACTTCTGTTAATCTTCACTCAACACTCATGGAAAAAAAAAACAAACAAACAATGGGGAAAAACTCCCTCCCCTAAACCTAAGCAGAGACTAAAGACATCAGATAAAGTCCCTGTAGACACTGTTTCACATTCAAACCATGTTTAAAGAAATGGGCATATACTGGAGCTTAAAAGAATCACCTCCCCAGATACACACATAGTTTACATAAACTGACTGAATAGTGCATAACAGTAACCTCTCATGCCAAATAATCCAACAACATACAGCCAGATCTCTCATGGACTTAATTTCCTGCCTGGAGTACAGGTTGTACACTCAGAACTCCAGGATTCCTTTACTCTTTCCCTCAGAAGTGTTTTGTTATTGACAAATATGACTTCACTGAATTTCCTTTATATTCTCCAGATACTTAACTGCCTCTCAAAGTCACCTGGAGAGTCACATTAATATGATCAGAGAACTATCCACAAATCTTAATTGATCTTAAAATATCTAGTTAAATCAATGTCAGATACAGCTGCTGGATAAGATAATTGTTCAACAGACAACTTTCTCTTGCTGGCCTATTCAATGGAGCCAATGTGTATTTATTTCAGTGTTCAGGAAGCAAAGCTGAAGTCATAGTCATGTCACTGTATCCATCAAAAGCATCTCCCAACCACACACCAGAATCTGGGAGTTTTTCTTTTCCTATGACTAAGTTGATAGAGGAAAAGATGGGGTTTGTTCAATAACAAGCCACGTGTCATGTTCTTAGATATATCATTGGCTATACGTGAGTGTAACACAGTTAGTATGTCATAGTGCCATTCTGTTTTCTAACTTAGGAAAGAATGGGGTTTAGTTTGGGGGTTGTTAATTTTTTTTGGTTGGTTGGGGTTTGGTTTGGGGTTTTTTGGTAGGGTTGAGGGGGGTGTTTCTTTGAGGTTTTTTTTAGGAAAACTGCTCTAGATCCGTAAGTACAAAATCCTGTCAGTTTTCATTGATCTGCATTGTGAGAGAGATTCAGTCCCTTATCTTCTTTTCAAAGGCTTTCAGGAGTACACTGACCCTTCTAGACACATAGACCAATCTGCCTTCAGGTTTATCAGTGTGTCAGCATTTTTTTTAATTTGTCCAAGACAGACTAAGCTGCCCATGCTGTGAAATTTCAGTATCTGCTACTCAGCAGTTTCTTGACAGTGTTTGGTGAAAAAGGTCCTTAAGGAAGCCCTGCAGCCCTTGCTAATAACATCTTTCCCTGCCTGTTCTGCTTTCAATTGTCTCATCTGTTGTTGGTCAGTCACCCAACTAAAGGCTGGGGAGATAACTATCCTTTCTGCTACCCCTTTTGTAATTATTTACACCTCCTTACACTTAGACTATTCTGTGACTACATTAATCAGTAACACAGATACAGTACTCATCTATCTCTCAGGTGTTAAAAGAGCCTGCAGGATGAGAAGGAGAAGGCACATCTTAATCATATAATGGAAATGCTATACTTAATACCTGCTACTAATTAAAAGAACATCACACAACTGACAAGTGTATGGTTAAATGGATGGGAATTAAGGAAAAAAAAAGATTAACCAGTATACAGAAATTCACTTGAAGAGTCATAAATTGAATTGCTTCCTGAGGTACTTACGGAGCTGTGAGAAAGCCTTCCAAGAAGCCAGCTGCATACATGATATCTTCATTGCTTAAGGTCTGACTGCCATAGCCTGCTCTGATCTCCAGAACTCCCCAACCTGTTGTTTGTATACTGTTGTTGTAGAAACCATAGGCATCCCCAGTCCTGTCCAGTATATTCTTGACCTGAAGTGTTTTTTCAGCTCTATTCCAGTACACTGTTGCATAGCGGATTTCTATGGTGGAGAAGAAAGGGACAAGGAAACAAACATGAATAGGTATTTCCGATCTAATACTGAAGTGTTGACACAGTATTTTGGCCATTTAAAAAAGGTAATTCGATAACTTTCCATCAAGTTTAGCTCTACTATGAACAGCAACATTAATGTTAACACACTGAAAAGTTGCATGAGAAGTAACTGGAGTGTTACCAAGATAAAAGCTTAACAGCTAAATATTGTCATGTTACTCTTCTGGAAGTTATCTACAACTCTTTCAGTATAGACCAACACAGCTGTCTTGACAAAAAAAAAAATCAGAAAAGTATTTCCTTACCTTGCCCAGAAGAAAACCCATACAAATCTTATTGAAAGTAATTTTAGAAGACAGCATGTCTTAGCAACTGCAAAGGATTATAAATCACTCTTGAGTTTTCCACTTAAAGATTCAAAAGGCTATGGAAGTTTTCTAAACTGTCTCTCTAGTCAACTAATCCTGGAGGTGGCATTACTGAACAGGAACACTAGAGCTCAGTGATCACAGGCCTGAAGACAAAAGCACCACAGGTATGCAGTCCTTCATAAAACACACAATCCCTATCATCCATCCAGAATAGAATCAATCCCAAGTGTCAAATCAATGGGAAGGAAGGGCACTAGACTGCTCAGAGTTCTGCTTGTTCTGCTGTTTAAGAGACATTTCTCATTACCTGAGTTTTAATCCTGCTGAGATGAAGAACAAAGAGCAAGGTAANCTTGTTTTTTAATTCTGTGTAAATGAAAAAAAAAGAGAAAGGTAAAATGCATTCCAAAAAAAAAAAAAAAACCAAAAAAAAAACCAACCCGACACCTCTAATTCATCCTTCTGTATAGATAGGATCTGATTACATCAGATCTGTTTATGACTGATCAAATCACTATTATTGCAAGCAAAAAGTCATGAGTCAGAGTTCCCAGAATTATTTGAAAAGTTTTAAGGGATAAGCTCATAAAAACAAACTACTGAGAAACAAGCAATGTTTTTATTCCCTTATTGAGAAACAAGCAATGTTTTTATTCCCCTAACCCTTCCCCAGGGAGTTGCAACTTGTCCTGCCAGTTTTTAGAAAGAAATTATAATTTACTACTCTTCATAAGAATTCATTTGGTGCATCATGCCCATAACAGCTGCAAAATGGAGAGCTAGATCTAATTCTGGATGATCTCACACACAACACTTAGTATGCATGCCATGATAATGAAACTATAAAAAAGTAATATCATGCCAGCACAATACTTAATGCTCTTCAAAAATTGTAAGTAAACTTTTTGTGGTTAGCAGCTAGTTTGATTTCTGTTTAAGTGCATCCACTTTGGTCAGTAGTCTAAAACATAACATAAAGAAGCTATTTTTATGACATGTTTGAATAAAAAAAGCAAGAACATTTTCAAAGAACCAAACTCTTTCTCCAACTGATCACTTTTTGACATAGCAGTTACTCAGTTGCTTTAAACCAATTTTCATCCATTTAACCAGACCGATGAATAATCTGTGTAATTCAACAGCTATAAAGTTGCTCTCTCCTAGTGTTCCATCAAGAATATCTAAAAGTTTCTTAGTAGAATCACAGAGGGGCTGAGATTGGAGGGATCTCTGGCCATCATTTTGTCCAGGCCCCCTGCTCAACCAGGGTCACCTAGAGCAAGTTGCCCAGGTTCACGTCCAAATGGCTTTTAAGTATCTCCATGGATGGAGATTTTTACAACATCTCTGGGCAACCTGTACCAGTTCTTATTCACCCTCAGAGTAAAAAAGTGTTTTATGATGTTCAAAGAGAAGCTCCCATGTTTCAGTTTGTGCCCACTGCCTCTTGTCCTGTCACTGCACACCACTGAAAATAAACCGGCTCCATCATCTTTATACTCTCCCTTCAAGTATTTTTACACACTGATGAGATCCCCCTTGCACCTTCTCTTCTTTAGAGGGAGCAGTCCCAGCAATCTCAGTCATTCCTCAACTCCAGGTGTGTTACCAATGCTGAGTAGAGGAGAAGGATCATCTCCTGATCTGCTGGCAACACTCCTCCTGATGCAGATTAGGAGAGAAGTTATGCTTTATTTCCACAAGAACACACTGGTGGTTCCTGTTCAGCTTGGCATTCACCAGTTCCCCCATGCCTTTTTCTGCAAAGATGCTTTTGAAACAGTCAGTCCTCAGCACATATTGGTACATGGGGTTATTCCTCCATGGGTGCAGGACTTCGCATTTCCTTTTGTTGAACTGCATGAGGTTCCTGACAGCCCATTTCTCCAGCATGCTGAAGTCTCTCTGAATGGCAGCACAACCTTCTGATGTACGAGTCACTCATCCCAGTTTT
>VYZX01029547.1:69341-82765 GCA_013401335.1 Brachypteracias leptosomus | reverse complement strand
AAAACCCAGGTTTAATAGGGAAAGAACTGGGGTTTCCCCCCCCCCCCCCCACCCCCCCATTCTATGAATAGAAGTTTTTACATGAATCTCTATTTAGAGATGAAGTCATTTCAGGGACTTGGAACACAGTGTTTAAAAACATGTTTTTCTTCTGCCAGGTACTGAGGCTATTTAAAGGACTGAGATATGACAGACTTTGGATTACTCTTCAAGCAGCTGTAATCTTACTTTTCTGCTGTCTCCTTAACTATCTTCTAGTAATACAAGGGCTAATTACTACTTTACAAACATGGGAATCATTCAGACTGAAAAATCTATAAAAGGAAGAGCAGGCTGACAAGGGTCATCACTGAAGAGAGCCAAAGGCCACCTTACACAGTTAAAGCTTGTGTAAGCAAAGGGGTCAGGGAAAGGGAGATCCCATGAAGTGGTGCAAGGGGTTGGCACAGAAAACAGCTAACCTGTCGAACAGTAAAGGAGCAGACTGATTCCAGCCAAGAAGTCCACTGTGGGGCAGAGGAGAGACAGGTCACACGCCCAGTACACAAAGACAGCTGAGGAACGGGTAAAAAGAGCAAGAACAAAGTAGGGGAAACAACTAACTTCTTCCCATCTCTTCAGTAGGCTGTGGAGAGGTGGTGAGTAGTCAAAAGGAACCAGGGCAGTTGGGTATTGTTATTAGTGCCCACAAACTATATAGGTATGTCAAAGAAACTTTCTTCTGCCTAAAGCAAAATAGCTCTAGGTTTCTTTTCTAAAAGGCTGCTGATGCCAGACAGACTGATCTGACACAGGTATTCTAACATGGCAGGCTGGGTTTCTTTGTTGAGCAAGCAGAGCTATTTTCAAAAGTCAGAACAAACTTTAAAATTACCATTGCAGTTTGCCCTGCCCCAGCTTCACTACATGAAATATTTATGCTGAAGAAAACCAGGACTAGAAGATGGGAGAAAAGGGGAAACAAATTACAGGATAATTTACAACCTGAAGAGGTCTTTAGAGGAACAGCATCAAGGCAGCCGTAATAGGTGTGGCTTAACAATGATGCTGGAAAAAAAAGTAATGAAAAGTGGTCTTTTCCAACTCATTCACTCATAATCCCATTTCACCTCATTAATTTACGTTGGTTTCTGCAAATCTAATTGCCCTGAAGTGTAAAAATAAACATAGCAATTTCATATGTAGGTATTTCAAGGAACACCTATGTAATCATACACTAATCAAGAAAATATATCTTCATCTTGCTACAAAGAAAGTTTAAAATACAAGTTTATTAATCTGTGTACACTAAAAACATGCTTACACTATGATGTAATTGAAGCATTTGCTTCACTCTGTCTATTATAATTTTAATCTGCAGTTATCTAAACTAGCAGCACTACCTTTGCCAAGAAAACCATCCAGAACTGAAGTATAACATGGAGCATGGATATACAAGAAGCAACTGCACGTTTCCCAACAATCTCATTTGTGTCCTGCAACAACAGGAACTGTCCCCTTGAATAACGCTGGCATTTTTATACTCATTTTTGGAAGGCAAGGCAGAGGCCCTAGCATCTCTTGTCCCAGTAACTGTATCAGTAACTTCTTACATATGAACCAAATGCATCTCCATGGATCTATAAATCATCCTTTTATCATCAAAGTCAGACTTCCCAGTGTGTAGCTGAGAATGTTGACAACTATTTCAACCTATCAGGACTCTGAAGAACAGAATATGATAATCTGTGGCTATTCCATAACAGTATTGCTTAGAATAACCTAAATAAGCCAAAGTACACACTATTTACTGCAGTGAATGACTCAAAATCCCTGGGGTAAGTCAGTGGGGTCACCATTTCCTCCTTTGGAACCAGGGAAAACCACATAGCATCAGCCCTGTGCAGCTCCACCACAACCAACAGTGCGCTGCATGGTGGGAGACAGAAGTGGAGAAGTGCAATGACAAAACAATCCTGGAAAAAAACAACTGTTCCTTCTCCTTTGTGCAGTCAGTAAGGAATGGGAGGAACCTTTCTTCAAACTGCCTGTTTTTAAAGATACATCAATGCTGCTGCCAAACAGAGATCCAGAAATAGGGACTATACTTGTGAGAGTGCCAGAACTTTTTCAGCAAGTGAAAAGTATCTGCTTTTTCCAAGATTATACCCTTAATGGAAAAATGAAGATATTTCAGCTGCTGCTAGGAGGTGGTGGTAGTCCCCTTGGTTTTCAGGCTGAAATCTATTCTCTATTGAGTTTTGGCTCAATACAGGCATTGCCAAGGTGGAACTTGTCTTTTATTCGGTGGCAGTGGAAGAGTGGAAATACATACATGTTTGTGAGAATATAGAGAAAGCAATTAAAGGAAATACTAAGTGAGGGGGCTGAGGCAAGATGAAAAAAAAGAAGTCAGATGCTGAAAAGGACATGAAAGAGTGGCAGTAACTTGTAATGAAAGAATAGAGTGGACAGAGAAGGTGAGGAAGAAAAACAAGGAGCAGTACAGCGAGATGGCCCAAGACCACCTAACACACACACACTATTTGATAATTGCTACTAATTTTAAAATAAATTACACCTACAGAAATAACATCTGGCATGCCTTAAGAATGCCAATGAAATATGATTGGCAATATGCAACAGCTGCTTTTCCTTATGTCTTCCCAGTCATTAAGTTGTTTTTAAAACATATCTAAGATAGGCTACTGGACTTTAATTAGAGAAATTAATAGAACCCTCTTTCCCTGGCAGATGAAAGAGCCACAAGGTTTGGGGGCGAGAATTAATATTCACATTTTTCCTTAGTTTGAGAAACGAGCTAATTCACCAGCAACAAAGCACCAATTGTTAGGTTGCAAGTAACAAGCCAAGTTAACAACTGTGAGTATCTCCTAATAATAGGAAACCTGCTGGCTTCATTAACTACTAATTTTTAATCTATATTTTACATGCCTATTTTTATCTATGGCTTTTAAAGGTGAAGCCTTTTTTTGTAGAGGTGTTCATATGCACTTCATATATTCCACCTATGAACTTTCAACTAAATAAGGAAGCTATCACTCTGTCATTTCACTGAAAATTAGTTTTGTGCAACTTAGAAACATAAAAAAACCTAGAACAAAGTTGCACATCTCCTGTTTTCAGTATACCCTCTTCTATAGCTAATGTTCAGTAGTAAGGATTATACTAGTAAGGTATAGCATTTAAATATTTCAGGTCAACCATAATAAGGAGAATCTGATGTTTCTGTTCAATTTTGTAGTTTGAGAGATCTTGTCCTATTTTCCCATTAAAGATTTTAGAACCAACCTTTTAACTGTTTGAGAAAGGCTGTATAGCTCTAAAGTACAATGGAGATTCCAAAGTAGAGTTATGACTGGAATCCATTACAAAATGAATGTTAAGTACCTCAGGATTTCTTTAGAGATTAGCTTAAGCCACACAAGAACTTAACACAAAATCCAGTAATTTTCAATTAAAGGAGTAAATGTTTTCTTGTTCTGCTTGAATATAAGCTATTTGCACTTTATATTCTTCTGGCCTTAATTCACTCCATTCCCTCATTTCAGATCTAAAGTAATTTTTCAATTTGCCTCTAACAGGTTTGTCATTATTTGAAGCTTAATCCCCTGATTTGTGCCTACATAAGGGAGAAGCAATATTCAAACAGGAACCATAAATTAAGAATTTGAGTCTTGCATGGTTTTCATGTTCATATGAAAATACTTACAACAATACTTACTAGTAAAGATTAGCTGATGCAGAAAACCTGCCAAACAGTTGTAGGTCTCCAGTATAGGTCATCACAGGGGAAACAAAAATAACCTTGTAACTTCACTAATCTCAGTCTCTAAATTTAAGCAATTTTTACGAGAGAACATTCTCTAGAAACAGCTTCCAAGCAGCAATCTTCAAGGCATTCAAAATGCTGAAGAGCAATGAACCAATTTAAAAAAAAATTAAAAAATAAAAAAAAATCTAGACAATTCACAGTGCTGAAGGCCAAGTTTACTCCATTAAACAGCCTAAAGGCATTTCTACTTACTACTTAATAGTTTCCTACCAGTACTTCAACTATGATGCAAGGAATTTGCCAGGTATTAGCTAAAACTGCACTGTAGCCCAAACTTCCTTTCACTCCCTCTGCATGATTCACAATTGACACTTGCTTCAATCCTGTTAATGTAGTATTAAAGTTTTTGCCAATTCAGGTAACGTTTGAAAAGCAGGTCTGCAAGATGAGTAGGCCTGCCTGCAAAATGATATGCTTGTAACATTTTGGACACATTAAAAACTGTTACTTGCATTTCTCCTTGGTTTGTGGCAATTAATAAATTAACTAGAAATTTCCTATAAAATAAACACTGAATCCAGCCCTTAAGATCTTCAGAATTCATTGAGAGCGGCAGAAAAGGGAGATATTCTCCTGCTGAGATTTGTTCCCCAACAACCGTACTATTGCCATCAGTACAAATGGCATCCAGAATTCTCTAATGGGCATTCTGTTCCAAGTGGCTGCTGTCTGTCACTAACCTTCACTGATCTTCCAGAGGCAGCTTCACTTCCACATACTCCACACTTGCTCAGCATCTCTTAAATTCCCTTCTTCAGTGACTCCTTTCCCCACCCTTCCTGCTGCTGGTAAACCCATTTTACACTTTGAAATGAAAAAAATAATAATAATGCTATGCTCATACCCCACTGGCACATCTCTCCTAGCACATATTAGATACCACAGAGTGTGTCCACAGTTGCAATGTTTGTCAAACAAACCAGAAACTCAATTTTAAAGCAGAAAGCCAAAAATCTATGGAAAACTGCAAAGCTCACCAAGATGTGCCATTATGGCATTTGCCAAATTCTATCTGCATTTAAACCCAACTCTGAAGTTGCAACAGGAATAAAGCTTTTAAGTGAGGAGACAGAAAAGGTGTAGCAGTCAACAAGAGGAAGCTCAAAAGCATTACAAAAGTCTCAGTTATTGTATTACCCTAATTAGAGCCTTACAACTTTGACTGGAACAGCATTATATTATGCAAATACATGAGAAAAACAACTGTGAGCACAAAATTAGCATGAAGTGGTGTTTGTACCACAGAAAACAAACTCAATTTTTAAAAGCTAACCAGATATTGGTAAAGTACTTACTCTAATGGCAACACAAGTGAATCTACATAGAAGACATCAGATGATGCATTGGTATGAGTTCCCAAACACAGACTATGACCTAAACCCACAAGCAAGCGCTAAAACTGTTAAAGACACAAGTCACAGTATGTTGTAGGCCACAACACCAAGCCAAAGTATTCATCCTAAATGATTCCCATGCATGCATATTACATTAAAACCCAGCACTACTGGGCACTCAAGGCAGATCCTCATCTGCTAAATTCTTAGTTCTGTTTCCCTTGCCCATTATGGGAAAGGGGAAAGCAGCTTTGGAAGTATGCAAGGTCGAAGTGCCAGTACTTGACACCCACGAGGCCCCACGGCCGAGCTCGCCCCAGCCGGCAGGACACGAGGTGACCTCGGGGCCAGCCCAGGAGGCGGCCGGGCCCTCCCCGGCCTCCAGGGTTCCTGCGGGAGGTGGAGGGGCTTCACCGGCGCGACGGCCCTGGCACTGCCGGGGNCCTAGCATCTCTTGTCCCAGTAACTGTATCAGTAACTTCTTACATATGAACCAAATGCATCTCCATGGATCTATAAATCATCCTTTTATCATCAAAGTCAGACTTCCCAGTGTGTAGCTGAGAATGTTGACAACTATTTCAACCTATCAGGACTCTGAAGAACAGAATATGATAATCTGTGGCTATTCCATAACAGTATTGCTTAGAATAACCTAAATAAGCCAAAGTACACACTATTTACTGCAGTGAATGACTCAAAATCCCTGGGGTAAGTCAGTGGGGTCACCATTTCCTCCTTTGGAACCAGGGAAAACCACATAGCATCAGCCCTGTGCAGCTCCACCACAACCAACAGTGCGCTGCATGGTGGGAGACAGAAGTGGAGAAGTGCAATGACAAAACAATCCTGGAAAAAAACAACTGTTCCTTCTCCTTTGTGCAGTCAGTAAGGAATGGGAGGAACCTTTCTTCAAACTGCCTGTTTTTAAAGATACATCAATGCTGCTGCCAAACAGAGATCCAGAAATAGGGACTATACTTGTGAGAGTGCCAGAACTTTTTCAGCAAGTGAAAAGTATCTGCTTTTTCCAAGATTATACCCTTAATGGAAAAATGAAGATATTTCAGCTGCTGCTAGGAGGTGGTGGTAGTCCCCTTGGTTTTCAGGCTGAAATCTATTCTCTATTGAGTTTTGGCTCAATACAGGCATTGCCAAGGTGGAACTTGTCTTTTATTCGGTGGCAGTGGAAGAGTGGAAATACATACATGTTTGTGAGAATATAGAGAAAGCAATTAAAGGAAATACTAAGTGAGGGGGCTGAGGCAAGATGAAAAAAAAGAAGTCAGATGCTGAAAAGGACATGAAAGAGTGGCAGTAACTTGTAATGAAAGAATAGAGTGGACAGAGAAGGTGAGGAAGAAAAACAAGGAGCAGTACAGCGAGATGGCCCAAGACCACCTAACACACACACACTATTTGATAATTGCTACTAATTTTAAAATAAATTACACCTACAGAAATAACATCTGGCATGCCTTAAGAATGCCAATGAAATATGATTGGCAATATGCAACAGCTGCTTTTCCTTATGTCTTCCCAGTCATTAAGTTGTTTTTAAAACATATCTAAGATAGGCTACTGGACTTTAATTAGAGAAATTAATAGAACCCTCTTTCCCTGGCAGATGAAAGAGCCACAAGGTTTGGGGGCGAGAATTAATATTCACATTTTTCCTTAGTTTGAGAAACGAGCTAATTCACCAGCAACAAAGCACCAATTGTTAGGTTGCAAGTAACAAGCCAAGTTAACAACTGTGAGTATCTCCTAATAATAGGAAACCTGCTGGCTTCATTAACTACTAATTTTTAATCTATATTTTACATGCCTATTTTTATCTATGGCTTTTAAAGGTGAAGCCTTTTTTTGTAGAGGTGTTCATATGCACTTCATATATTCCACCTATGAACTTTCAACTAAATAAGGAAGCTATCACTCTGTCATTTCACTGAAAATTAGTTTTGTGCAACTTAGAAACATAAAAAAACCTAGAACAAAGTTGCACATCTCCTGTTTTCAGTATACCCTCTTCTATAGCTAATGTTCAGTAGTAAGGATTATACTAGTAAGGTATAGCATTTAAATATTTCAGGTCAACCATAATAAGGAGAATCTGATGTTTCTGTTCAATTTTGTAGTTTGAGAGATCTTGTCCTATTTTCCCATTAAAGATTTTAGAACCAACCTTTTAACTGTTTGAGAAAGGCTGTATAGCTCTAAAGTACAATGGAGATTCCAAAGTAGAGTTATGACTGGAATCCATTACAAAATGAATGTTAAGTACCTCAGGATTTCTTTAGAGATTAGCTTAAGCCACACAAGAACTTAACACAAAATCCAGTAATTTTCAATTAAAGGAGTAAATGTTTTCTTGTTCTGCTTGAATATAAGCTATTTGCACTTTATATTCTTCTGGCCTTAATTCACTCCATTCCCTCATTTCAGATCTAAAGTAATTTTTCAATTTGCCTCTAACAGGTTTGTCATTATTTGAAGCTTAATCCCCTGATTTGTGCCTACATAAGGGAGAAGCAATATTCAAACAGGAACCATAAATTAAGAATTTGAGTCTTGCATGGTTTTCATGTTCATATGAAAATACTTACAACAATACTTACTAGTAAAGATTAGCTGATGCAGAAAACCTGCCAAACAGTTGTAGGTCTCCAGTATAGGTCATCACAGGGGAAACAAAAATAACCTTGTAACTTCACTAATCTCAGTCTCTAAATTTAAGCAATTTTTACGAGAGAACATTCTCTAGAAACAGCTTCCAAGCAGCAATCTTCAAGGCATTCAAAATGCTGAAGAGCAATGAACCAATTTAAAAAAAAATTAAAAAATAAAAAAAAATCTAGACAATTCACAGTGCTGAAGGCCAAGTTTACTCCATTAAACAGCCTAAAGGCATTTCTACTTACTACTTAATAGTTTCCTACCAGTACTTCAACTATGATGCAAGGAATTTGCCAGGTATTAGCTAAAACTGCACTGTAGCCCAAACTTCCTTTCACTCCCTCTGCATGATTCACAATTGACACTTGCTTCAATCCTGTTAATGTAGTATTAAAGTTTTTGCCAATTCAGGTAACGTTTGAAAAGCAGGTCTGCAAGATGAGTAGGCCTGCCTGCAAAATGATATGCTTGTAACATTTTGGACACATTAAAAACTGTTACTTGCATTTCTCCTTGGTTTGTGGCAATTAATAAATTAACTAGAAATTTCCTATAAAATAAACACTGAATCCAGCCCTTAAGATCTTCAGAATTCATTGAGAGCGGCAGAAAAGGGAGATATTCTCCTGCTGAGATTTGTTCCCCAACAACCGTACTATTGCCATCAGTACAAATGGCATCCAGAATTCTCTAATGGGCATTCTGTTCCAAGTGGCTGCTGTCTGTCACTAACCTTCACTGATCTTCCAGAGGCAGCTTCACTTCCACATACTCCACACTTGCTCAGCATCTCTTAAATTCCCTTCTTCAGTGACTCCTTTCCCCACCCTTCCTGCTGCTGGTAAACCCATTTTACACTTTGAAATGAAAAAAATAATAATAATGCTATGCTCATACCCCACTGGCACATCTCTCCTAGCACATATTAGATACCACAGAGTGTGTCCACAGTTGCAATGTTTGTCAAACAAACCAGAAACTCAATTTTAAAGCAGAAAGCCAAAAATCTATGGAAAACTGCAAAGCTCACCAAGATGTGCCATTATGGCATTTGCCAAATTCTATCTGCATTTAAACCCAACTCTGAAGTTGCAACAGGAATAAAGCTTTTAAGTGAGGAGACAGAAAAGGTGTAGCAGTCAACAAGAGGAAGCTCAAAAGCATTACAAAAGTCTCAGTTATTGTATTACCCTAATTAGAGCCTTACAACTTTGACTGGAACAGCATTATATTATGCAAATACATGAGAAAAACAACTGTGAGCACAAAATTAGCATGAAGTGGTGTTTGTACCACAGAAAACAAACTCAATTTTTAAAAGCTAACCAGATATTGGTAAAGTACTTACTCTAATGGCAACACAAGTGAATCTACATAGAAGACATCAGATGATGCATTGGTATGAGTTCCCAAACACAGACTATGACCTAAACCCACAAGCAAGCGCTAAAACTGTTAAAGACACAAGTCACAGTATGTTGTAGGCCACAACACCAAGCCAAAGTATTCATCCTAAATGATTCCCATGCATGCATATTACATTAAAACCCAGCACTACTGGGCACTCAAGGCAGATCCTCATCTGCTAAATTCTTAGTTCTGTTTCCCTTGCCCATTATGGGAAAGGGGAAAGCAGCTTTGGAAGTATGCAAGGTCGAAGTGCCAGTACTTGACACCCACGAGGCCCCACGGCCGAGCTCGCCCCAGCCGGCAGGACACGAGGTGACCTCGGGGCCAGCCCAGGAGGCGGCCGGGCCCTCCCCGGCCTCCAGGGTTCCTGCGGGAGGTGGAGGGGCTTCACCGGCGCGACGGCCCTGGCACTGCCGGGGGGACGAGGCCCCTCGCCGCCTCGCACCCGTTCCCGGGGCGGTGTGGGGAGCCTCTCCTCCCGCAGCCAGCCGGGAGGAGGCGCAGCGAGGAGCAGCCGCCCAAGGCGAAGTGCGGAGCCCGGCGAGCTCCCTGGCGCGGGCCCGGGCGAGCCCCACTGCCTCCTTCGGAGCCGCGGCTGAGCTCTAGTATGGGCTCCGCCGGCGGGACAGCCCGCCCCGGCCACTTGGCACCCCGAGGCTGGGGGCAGCCCCGCTGCCTCCCTCTTTGCCCGCCTGCCCCAGCCAGGGGCTCCGGAGCGAGGCTCCCCTGCTGCTCTTTAAGGCAGACCTGGCAGCCCCTTCCCGCTCACCTCACCTGCTCGGCCCCCCGCCGCAGCCCACAAGAGGAGGAGCCCCCAGCAGCAGCTCAAGCCACCGCCGAGCCGGGCCATACTGCCGATCCCCCGCACCTCCTCTGGGCACTGGGAGGCGGCGGGACTTGAAGAAGTTCCCTCGCTCGGGGCAGGTCTCGTTGCTGCCCCCGCCTCCTCCGGTGCCCGCCCCCGGCGCCCCGGGCTGGCGGTGGCCTTGCCGGCCGAGGGCATCCCCCCGGGGAGCCAGGATGTGTCCCGGAGGAGGCCGGCAGCGGCGACTGCTTTTCGCACCAAGCTTTCCACCAAAGGTGTTGCGCGGAGGTCCCGAAGCGGGGCCGCCGGCTGCCAGTTTACCTGCCAACCGCTGTTCCCAGCCGCCTGGCAGCCCAGCGTGCTGGCAGGAGGCTCTGGGGAAAGTGTTAAGTGAAGCTGGGCGGCTAGCCCCGGGCCCTGGCATCTTTTTGACTCTGGCACTTGTTTGGAGCCCCCAAGGCCTGGCTGGGATGTGGGAGTCACTGTGGGCCGAGGTCGGGCCTCACCAGCACGTGGCCTCGTACTGCACAAGGAAGCATGGAGGGAGCCCCAGGCTGGCACCTGTGGGGACACTGGGCTTGGGACGCAAGAGTGATTAACCAAAAAGGGGCAAAGGTTTATCAGGAAAGGCCCCCATGAAGCAACAGGAGTTAGGTGGTGTCTTGTTATATTGCACATTTTATATCAGAGGAAGAGCAGGGTTTGGGCCTGTTGAGAACAACTGAGGGATGGTGGTTTTCTTAGGGTTAACATAGAGGGACAACTTCCCATGGGGTCTTCACCCGCCTCTGTGATTCAGATCGTTTTGAGATGCTGCCTGTCCTTCTCCCCAGGTGTTGGATATTCTACCACTGTCCTAAAACAGCCATTATTAGGACTTCGTGTTTTGTTAATTGTTTAAGATAGCTCAAATTTGATACCGCTGCATGTAATAGCCTCATATAACAAGATCACATGCCAACCAGTTCAGGCCAAATAGCAAGACCTGGCCTCAAGCCCAGGGTAGAAACGCTATAACACTAATGCCAGCTGGATCCTTCCACATCCATCGGTGTTTTGTTCTGGGCTACTTTTCACCTCCCCTGTGAAAAATAACTCTTAAATCTAATGTCTCATCATGAATGGATGCTGTGACTGCATTGGAGGAATATTTTCCAAGGGTTTTTCCAAATGAGAAATTTACCTCTGTCACCTGTTGCTCTCAGTTTGACTGTGATGGTGAAGTAAAACATAAAATTCTGTTTTTCATAGAATTCCCTGTAATGGATTACCACAGGGGGAAAAAAAAAAAAGTATTTAAACAAGATTCTCTGTGTGCAAGTGATGAGCATGCCCAGGAATTGGAGACACATGCAAACTAGGATAGAGAACACAAATACACAATGCTGAAACAGGAGGGGAGTGCGGATACATGAGAAAAATGAGATGGAGACACGGGGATAGTCTGAATATGACCAAAGCTACAAAGCTTTTGATGTATATTTGGAAGGATTCACTTCCACACTCTCGCAGCCCAGGGATTCACAGAATGTTTTTTTAGTGTAAGTTAAGTTCAGATGAATAGTGTTGGTGCCACCAAAATCCTTTCCACTTGGAGAATGAAATTATATCTCATACTAGGTTTTTAATATAAAGTTTCACTGCTTAAAAAAAAAAAAGGAGAGATGAATGACTGGATCTTCAGTGAGATTTTTGGTGGTAGAGGGCTCTTTGTTCTAGCATTTGATAAGATACAATGGTAAGACACATTCAAGCCAGAAACCAGGAGCAAATTCTGTAAAGAAGTAGTCAACATTGATTTTACTGTGAAGTTTGGATATGTACACGTGCAGGGACAGAACCATGTAGAAAACAAACCTACCAGCAGATGGGTCCATCAACTTTTTGCTAAAGTAACTATTTATCTTTAAAGAATTACATGAAATTTATGATCTGAAGAATGCAGGAAAGAGAAGGGCTACTGAAAACTAAACACTGTTTAAATTAATTGTCTCAGTATCCGCAGACATTTTCTCTAAAATAATTTATATCTCGGAGGTGTCAGGATGGAACCCATAAAACTCATTTTTAAACATAAACTTATGTCACATCAAAACTATCAGAGCAGCTTTGCTTAAGATAGTAGTAGTGGGCTTCTTCAGGCTTGAGGAGTCCAGCGCTTGTCACTGCATTACGGCTGCACTTGCTGAGCGTATCAGACACAGCAACCAGAATAGCCCAGTGGTGCAAAGAAGCACAGCAATTGCACCCAAGAATGCAGACATAGAGATGAAGCTTGGTTATTGGCATCACAGGGCAGGAAATAGCAGACTTTATGCTTTTTTACTGTACTGGTACTCTTTTTAAAGCATACCCGTTTTTGAATACCAGACATTGTTTTCTATCCTTATCCCAGTGGACACTTTCCATTAGGATGCAGACCAAAGAAGTAATGGTATGGTGCTGGTGCCAGTCCAAGTTTAAGGTTGGTTACACACAATCTGAGAGCTGTGACTGTTGGTTACATTCTATCTGCTATTTCTGTCTATATCGTGCTCCTGGGTGCAGGAATTTGCATTTATTAGGCAAGAATATAAGCCCTACAGCACCTTCTGATTTAATTTTTCCAGGAATCTTTGCACTTGTCTGTTTACACCCAGGTTGGTCTTTGTGTGTGTGTGTTCTTACAAAGCCAGTTTAGGTTGATAAAAGAAAAAAACACAGGCAACCGGCTTGCTCTTCCTAAAAATTTTAAAGTTGTTTACTTGAACAAATGTTCAAAACCATAAAAGAATGATTTTGCATCAAGTTTTTTGGTTTGAATGCTGACTGATATTTGACAACAGTGAAAGAAAGAGCTCTTTGGTTTGAAAACCACCAATGCACAAAAAGCCTTTGCAGAAGTTTGACACGCGGAAATCGAACTCCACAATCTAAGATTGTAAAGTAGGTATGTTTATTCGGCGCCGGGTACACGAGGGTTAACACCACCAAAGGCGTGTGCTGCCAACATGGCAATTCAGCTTTACCTTTATACAATCGTTACATATTCATGAAATTCCACGATTTGCCTATACATATGCATGACCTAGCCCCGCTTCATATTATAATTAGTTCCAAGGGGTCATTTCCATAACCCCTCCTAACTGCACATGCTCAGTGCCTCCTGGTGGTGGTCGTGGAGGGTCTTGGGGATGAAGGCAAACGGCTCCTCTTCATCACCGCTAGTAACCTTTTGTCCTTGTGCATGCTCAGTCCCTTCTTGGCTTTTACTCAAGTTGAAAGGTTGGCTTCAGCTAGTTCTAAAGAAAACTTTTAGTCCTTATCAGAAACAGTCCTTCAGAAAACTGCAAAGCTTTTCGCTTTCAGTTAGTTTACACGACAG
>VYZX01029547.1:0-69041 GCA_013401335.1 Brachypteracias leptosomus | reverse complement strand
GACGGGCTGACCCCTCTCTTCCCCCCCCATAGAGATGCCTTTGGGTGAGATACAAATGTGCACAAGAACTTAACTTTAACTTTTTTTTCCCAGGTTTAAAAATCTCTGTAGAGTTGCCTTCAATATTGGCAAATTTGTGTACACATATTGCAGACAGTGTATTCATCACCAGCAATCTATAAGAACTTGTACTCTGTTGCTTTTTGTACTATTCACGTAATCAGCCACACCGTTTATCACTGGACACCGTGTAAATCCATAGATAGTGGCTGGATGGAAGTACAATGCACTATTGAGTGAATCCATGTTACCAGACTCATAGTGCCAAATTGGGCACCACTCAGGATTTAAACCTAGCTGCCCCCAGCCCCTCTGACATCTGAGGATAAGCTGGAAACAAGGAGGTTTATTTCCTGCCAAATTAATTTACTGCTTACTTAACATGACAGCATGTGACTGCTAATTTTCTTTTTTATGCATCCCATGTGCTTTGGTTGCTTTTTAAAGCTGTTTGTTGATATAAATGCTATGGTGGCAGTTAATGAGCAAGACACCTGAGTAAAATGTGACTTCTGCCTGGTTGCGAAACTTCATCCAAAAGATGAATTGAAAGTTTCTGAGGTTTGAGAAATTCATATAAGTTTGTTTGTTGCACTTCTGGATTGGGGGCAGAAGCAGAAGTGGAGAAAAGACATGAAAGTGTCTGTAAGATTTCCAGTTTCATTTTGCAGGCCCAAGAGATTCAGATAAGCTTTAGAAACCATACAGCTTCTGGAGCAATTTCCCAATGTAAATAACAGAAGTGTTGTCTCTTGAACAAAGTCAACTTGATTAAACAAAATGTGAGACACAGGGAGAAACACAGAAGTAAAATGGCAACCTATCCAGATTTACATATTATATGTTTAATGTTATTTTCAAATATATTACAGCAAATCTGTCTTCAAATAAAAATTACAAATTAAATACAACATTTAAAAATCATGACAAATTAAGGCTTTGCTGTGAATATTTTGGAAGTGGATTCTTGAATAGGCTATCACATTAAAAAATAACAAAATAAACCAAAACCAAACAACCTATTTTCCAGACTCAAGTGCAGATATTTTCATTTACCTCAAATCAGGCTGCATATGTCCTACTGAAGTCATGTGACAATTTCAATGTTACAGCGAAGAGAGGTTTGATTTACTGATAGCAGATCAGATGGTAGAAAGGATACTTGAGGTTTTTTTTTCCTTCTCTAGCTAAGAGTATAAGCCTCCAGCCTTCACATAAAGCACTCCAGAGAGTTGCTGCAGCTTTTTGAGTCATACTAGACATCCAGTTTTAAAGATACGTGGTAGAATTCTCTGTGCTGACCAGTTGCAGGTATTCCAGGGTACCAGATCGGTAGCTGGCTACCCGTGAAAGCTTCCGTGTCTTAGGTCCTTCATTTTCCCTTTTCTGAAGAATATTGGTTATCATCTCTGCTAAGTCATCTTGTAACCGCTGCTGGTTCTCCCTGAAAGTGACAGGATGAAAAAAAAAATAATCAGTCATTCACATTTTTAGTGATCCCCAGATCCCCAATGTTTTTTAAACATTTCTATCCCACATTTATCTTATACTACTAATAAAAAGTGTGGGCAGAACCAAATTCAGGTTCTGGATTTGGGAATAGAATTCAGGATGTCCATGTGATTTTTCCAGGTAGTATAGATCAGTGTCTCTGCATAGGTCTGTAGCTGTGTCATTATCTACCTTAAAAAAACTCATGATCATTTGCATGAAAAGAAAGAAAAACTAGTTTCACTCCCAATCAAAATAGATTCTAGCTCTCAACACTATTACTGGTACCAGCTCTTCCACTATTCAACTTCAGGTGGCCTTCAGTAACAGAGTTGCCACCTTTTCATAAGTTTCTGTAGTGTATTTGGCTTTTGATGGAGTATTCCCCATATGACAATTTTAAGGGGCAATTTTACCAGTCACAGCCTATATGAGGAAGCAAAACAAAAAACACCACTGACCACAGTGATCTCGCTCAAGAGGTACTTTTGATAGTTAAATTCAGAAGAATTGACGGTTCAATAATTCTGATAGTCTCAACAGATCGTATTAATTTAAAAAAAAAAAAAAGAGGAGTTTTGAGTTTACAAAAGAGATGTGCCATAGAAGTAAGCTTGACAGTATTTCCTGCTCAGCCCAGAGACAAACATTTGTACTTGCCATTAAAAAAAAAATCAAATTCATGAGATTCTGTAGTAGATAAAAAGTTTGATTGTTTCAGTTTTGCAAATGTCCTGAGAAAACCTTTATCTTTCTTTTAACCTCCTCGTTTCTCTTCGGTAGATAGGAATAAATGGGCAGAAAATTTTAATTGCATTGGACACGATGCGTAAGATTCAAAACTTTTGCAGTAGAAGTAAGTTATAATATTTACTTATGCCTTTCACCATAGGGGATCCAAATGTATCCAGCCAACTATAGTTTGAAAAATAACTGCTTCAAGTTGTACTGAAACACTGTCATTTCAAAGCATATGGCATCAAATTCCCACTTAATAAAAAGAGACTGTACAAAGGAGTTTAGAGCATAAAGCAAGGAACTTCCACACTTAGTGAGTTTGCAGGTACTTGTATGCAAAATACACACAAATTATACACAACTAGTTATCCTGACTTCAATTTTTGCATAGTTTCTTAAAAATGCTTCCGCTATTCCATATTTTGTTCAGTACTAATGCAAAATGATAGCTCAGTTGCAGGACATCGACTTCATATTTTTTCCCTGATAACTTATGTGTTAGAAAGTAAGTTTTTGTTCGATTTTTAAAGACTTTATGCCTGCGCCATACTACAGTAACTTTGTCTGCCTCTTATAGCAGAATGCAGCTCAAAATCCTGCAAATTTAATTCCTTCTACAGATTCCCCCACAAGAGCTCACAGACATAACACAGTATTAGAGAGAGCTACACATTCAGTTGTGGTTATCCTCTCACTGTACTGTCACACACAGGTGCCATTAGGACTAAAGTTTTGGGAATATTCAGGTTTTTCATTTTTCTATCCATCTGTTGCACTTACCACATCAACAACTTGTCCTGTTTTATTTCCCTTGTAAGGAAATGAACCTGTTAAATGTTCATATATATACAAATAACCTTCAGCACACACATAGTCCCATGTCATTAATATTTACTCATGTTCATATGCACATACACTGTTAAGCCTCTAACTGCTGAAGGCAAGTTGAGTAGTATAAAAAACCCCACAATTGCCAGGGAGGAATAGTGAAAGCTAAAGCATAAAGACTAGGAATTTCACTTCCCACTTCACATATAAAGATCTTACACAGAAGGAGGTGTTGGGAGACTGTATTTCTTGTCCTCAGTACCCGTCAACCAGTAGGTAATTTCCGTTCCTCTGCCCTAAATATGTATGACAAAAGAAAAAGCACAATTTTGGGATTAGAATGCAATTTCCTGAAGTTAATTTACTTAAATAATACTGTATTGCATTGTCATGATTGCCTTTGCTTGTTTTCAGTAACCGATGCTCATAGCAAAGGATTAAAGCTCAGACGTGAGAAGAATAATGGGGAAGATACAGCTGCACACCCACTCCCTTATTCCGTGACCTGAAACACAAGCCATGGGAGAGGTGAGCTGTGCTGCCTGCCATCAGCTCCCAAGTACTGACATCTGCCAAGTGTAATAGGCTGAAATAAATGGGTTGGTAGACAGACAGTCAGATATCAGAGCACAGGCAAATTAACAATAGATTCAGCTTCCCTTCCGTCAGATTAATTGACTCCACAATTTTCTGTTATAAATGATAGGTTTGATTTATTCTCCACATCTTTACGTTGCTTTAATGTTTGACTTAAGGAGTTCTTCATTGCCTGCATTGTCTTTATAGACATGTTCAACCACTAGACTGTGATACCAATTGATCTATAAGCCTTGTTCCCCAGCTATTAAGTTGCGAGGTACTCTCATCCATATAATATTTTTATACTATCTCTCTTCTCTGTGTTAAAGCATGCATATGGTAAAGGTTACCTTCAAGTACGTTTCTCCTCTTACTTCATACTGGAATTGGCAGTCTGTTCTTTTCAGAATGTTAATAGTAGAACCATTTACATGAATCCTTAAAGCTAAAAAATAAAGAGACAATGAAAGCTTAGTCTAAAAATGTGCCATATAATCAAAATTGGATGTGAAAACTGGTGCTTGAAGTACTGTGGCCTGAGTTGTGGGCCCTGAGCTGGAGTTGACCTGTGGATGAGTCACAACCTAGCAGAATGTTTTGTTTTCCCTATTGGCTTCAGGTTCCAGAGGCAGAACCTGGCCCACCTGGGCTTCTGTGGCTCCGCCCTCACCCAGGTGGCCGTGGTTGGGGTGGTGGATGAGACCAGGGCTATATCAACCAGGAGCTGCTCAGTTGGATGTGGCTTTTGTTGGGGTTGGTTGTATCTTGCTAGACTCTCTCAGTGGTGTCCTTCCATGTGAAGGGCCACTGAGGGAGCCATCTCTGTCTGTTGTGTCCAGCAGGCAATGCTGGCACCACAGTGGGCAGCAGAGGAGCTTGGCCCACAGGAACCTATGACAGGGTTGTTTGAAAGAAGACTTCCAAGGGGGTGCTGCTGAGTTCAGCATTGGCCTGTGTGATCAGGTGACTGATGGCAGCATAAAATGATGATGTCTGAATTGGCACAACAGTGCTATAGCAGAAGCTCCTCCAATTATTATCAACATAAATTCTGAGAGTCAAATTAAATGACAGTCAATCACACTGTTACACAAAAAATATGACTCCACTACATAGCATTGCTTCTAGGGGGGAATGGCTTGTATAGTCATTGATCTGACTGAAATACAGGTGTCCTTGGTAGCTGTAGTATTTAGATGCCAAAAGGGAAAAAAATAATTGGGAGAATAGTCATGTGAAGACACTGGGCAGAAGGAAGACAAACTGGCTCTTGGCACAGTTCCCTCATGGTGAAGTTGAAGACATAATTGCTTCACCTTAAAATATACAGTCAGCATATTTACACAATGATGCTGTAATACAATTCTAGGTCAAACTGAAATCTGCGATTCATAGAATAAAATTAAATTCCATACACATGAGTATCATGTCTTCCAGGGGAACTCAGCCAGTGATCCAGCCAATATACTCCCTGCTACCAGCACTGAAGCATGAACAAAGAATAATTCTTCTTTGCCCAGCAGGACAGTGAAATAATTGGTAATCAAAACAAATAGCGCTTCTTTATCTTTACAACTTCTGCCAGCTGATAATAAATTGTTCTCAGCTGAAAACAGACACTTTGGTCACAAACTAACCAATAGCCTTTGGTCCTGTTACACTGACAGCTAAAATCAAATCCTTACGCAGGCCTGTGGATTCCATCCGTGAGGCTGTGTTCACTGTATCTCCAAACAAACAGTAACGAGGCATTTTTATTCCAACCACACCAGCCGCACATGGACCTAGAAATGGGATGCGAAGAATGAAAAAAGTTAGTTCAAGAGACTATTTGTTTGGAAGGTGCCTCACTGTTGCAGAGCAGGGCAGTGCCTGCTGGAGCTCTGCATTCCTCACCACTCTGTACCTCACTTGCTAAAGTATCTAGTGGTCTCCCATTCCAAAACAAGCCTAGCCCTGTTAATCTTGCATAATCCAATAAGAACATAAAAAGGACACAGCTGCACAGTATTAATTGTATCTAAACACAATTTCTGTGCAGAAAAAAGTACAGTTACTACAGTTTGAGAACAAAAAAAAAGATAATAAGCTTCATTATGGAGAGTTGTATAGTGATGCCTCAAGCAGTTTCCCAGTATCACAGTCATTTTCATTGGTATGTTCCTCCCTTGGAAGCTGGTGTTCAGGAGGTTGCTAAAACAAGTGGAAATAAATTTTCCCAAAGTACTCGAGATTATTGAGCTATCTGCAGTTCCTCTTTGATAAAAAGTATCTTTATAGTTAAATTAAAACATTAATTCCCACATGGGCTTAGCAGAATATTTGCCTCCAAAAGCATAAAATACAGGCCTGCATTTTTTGGCTAGACAAGCATAGCTGTCTGTGGCTGATCCCCATTTTGGTCAGGGAGGAGTGATCTGTNGTTGGAGCTAGATGGTCTTTAAGGTCCCTTCCAACCCTGACAATTCTATGATTCTATGATTTGATACAACCAGCTTAATCATACCAGGAAAAATGGCAATTCCTCTTCCTAGCTACTGACTTAAGCCATGAATGAATGGGATGGGTTATTTCACTATGGGGGAGCAAACCAGTGGCTTATTTACTTCTGTTGCTCTTCCTCCAGGTACATTGTTTTCAACCTGATTCTTCATGAGGAAAGCAGTTGCGCCTGATGTACTACCAGATCTTCTATGGATGTCTATTCTGTTCAAAAACTAGGCAACAACAGTGTCATTGTGATCTAGCACTGTGTACCAGAGTGAATTCCAATGCGAATCCAAACAGGCAGACCCGGCAGATGTCTCAGTTCAAATGATCCCATGAAGCTGAGGATATCCAGAGCCATCATGGAGATGTCTACTGCATGCCGGTTGCCATTCCTCTTTGGTAAACCACTCACCACCATGTAAGCATCACCAATGGTCTCCACCTGTGGAATCAAAATTAGAACTCACTACCTGCAGACATAATAAATGACATATTTACATTACATTAAAAGCAGAAAGGTTTTATCTGATCCTCCTGTTCATGATTAAACATTTCTTTCCCAGACAGCAAGATTGATTAGTTTACAGTAGCTGACACCTTTTAGCATCACTTTTATAAGTGTTTATGACTATACCCAGCATTCCAGTTAATGAACCTGTGACCACCTAGTATAGAAAATACAGTACAAGTAGGTACACTGAAAGCATTTTGAAATGAGGTAATCTTGACCTGTTTTTCTCTCTTTTGTCTTTTCACAGAAGGCAGATTCCCAAATCCACTACATCATTCAGTTTGATGTATGTGTCCCCTGGTTGTTAACTGAGCAAAAGTGCAGAGCTCATCACCTTGTAAACATCATGGTGATCAAGAATGTGGTCAAAGTTCTTGTAGATATCATTCAGCATATCTACCACCTCCATAGGGGTGCTGTATTTGCAGAGTGTGGTGAAGCCAACAATGTCACTGAAGTATATGGTGACTTCTTCAAATAACTCTGGCTCTACCAGGCCAGTCTCCTTCAAAGACTTTACTACGGGCCTGTGGAAATAGAGAAGGCAGGAAGACAGATGAGTAGTGTTTAATATTAAAGGGGTTTTTTTATGCAACCCAACCACATCATTGCTTTCTGTGTAGGAAACATCAAATAGTTTGCTGAAAACTGCCACTGTAATCACATTTTAGATGCCTGTAATGCCTTTCAGCCAGGGACCTCAAAACACTTACTAATGTTAATTAATGTGCTACAGCCTTACAAAATCAAAGTGCATTAATAGCCGTGAGGAAACTGAGGCACAGGCAACTGAGCTTCTTGGCTAAGATCAGAAATAGGGATACTGAGTCAAATTTAAAACTGAGATTCTGAAACTTCTGACATGTAGACCTATATTCTACCCACACAATAAGTAAGAACAGACATATTCTTCTATTTCTTTAGCACAGAATTAATTTCATCCTGATAATTACATCACCTTATCCTGATTTCTGATCAGATATCATAGTCTGATAATCTTATGGAACAAAAAGTCAATACCATGACAGTCAATATCTATTCAGAGGGACCTCCATTTTCTGAAAATCAGACTGATCAGATATCATAGTCTCATAATTTTGCATTTCTAAATCCAGGAAAATATCTGATTAATACAATCTGACTACTTAAGTACCCTTGAAACTAGTAATGACATAGCTGGATAGTTTTGCTATTCCAAAAGTGTGCAATGCCAAAATTATTGCCAATATTATAGTATCAATAGTACCTTCCTTATACCATACTCTGAAGCTTCTATTTAGCCCAGCATGGCTCAGGCCACCTCAGATCCTCTGTTGCATTGCTAAACCTCAACCTGACTTTGGACTGCACTCCTGTTCTCCAGCTGGAGACACTCCCTCTATCTAGGAAAGCGCTGGAGCAGAATAGAGTTCTGTGATATGGGATCACTGTAGATCTGTATGTTCCCAGGAATGCAGTGAAAAAGAGGTCTGTGCTGGAAAGGAGGATCCTGCACATGAAGAGAGGTTGAGGAAGATAACTGGTCCCAGTATCATCTTGGCATGAAACTCCACCATAGGATGGAGACATCAGGGACAGCTGCTTCTTCTTTCCTCTCTATCAGGATTAGATTAGAGAGGAAGGAAATAGAAGATCAATATTAATCCCAACCCATACTCTCCAAGAATCAGGTGATAAATGTAAATAAAATGGCAGTGAATATCCTCCTGGCCAGTTACCTTGGAAGCAACATGAAATTAAGCCTGTCTGCTCTGTCTCTCTCAGCTTTGTATAGCTCTGTCCTTTCCTCCACCAGGTGTTCCAGGTTCCGGGAATACAGCTGTAGACGCCGGATCAGGGTATCCATGTAGCTTTCATTGGTCTGGCCATGGTAGTTACTGTTAATAACAGAAATACACAGGAGCCAACAAGAAAAGTTGATGGAAGCACATCATTGAAAGAGGCAAAAAAGGAGCAACGGAAAACTTCTCCAGCGTTTGACTTCCACGTAGTTAGAATGCAAAGTGCCTCAAGTGCTTCATTCTTTTTCTTGCTTGGAAGGGTTTTGTGTATGAATTGAAAGTCTGTGATCTACACTTGTCACTTGGAGCTAGTAATTCTGAAAGCACCCTTAAATCACCTAGCCCTGCTAATATTGTCAACTCCAGGTTACCTTGGGTAATCCATGAACATTCATTTGTAAAAAGTAACTGACAAGCTTGAATCCTGAGAGAAAGCTAAAGACAGTAGATAAAATATTGCATATGGCACTTCAGCCAGAAAGACTACAACAATTTGGGGCTGCCTGTATAGAAGACAGAACAATTCAATAGAACAATTAGCAGCCCCTGGGCTACTTGTGCTTGCGAGATCCTGTAGACTCCAGCCTACTAACTCCTGGAAGCAGAAGTATGGTAACACGAGCCACACATAACCCCTGTTTATCTGGGCAGCCTGCACTCACCAAAGCAGTCTGAAAATAGGTGGGGCCAGGCTGACTGGAAGAGCCAGACTAGTATTGTACCCAACTGGACTTCAAAACCACTCTTATTTTAAACAAATCTTTATGTCAAGGGTGCACCCTCTTAAACCTTCCATGAGGAGAACACTGATTTGTGTGTGGCAAGAGCCAACCTCTTTGCTTTTGCATGGTGGAGGCTCGGAGCCGAAGCAGGACATCTTTCTATTCAGCTGCAGTAAGATTATTCAGTTGATACATTCTGTTACACATAGTGCAGTTGTCCATCTATCCAGATGCTAGTACTGTTGGGGTTTGTTGCTGAAGAGAGCTTTAAAAACTGGGGAACAATTTCCCAAGAAAATTAATTAAAAGCTCACTGTTTGGACATCAAAATAATTAATTCAGACCAAACTCAATAGGAACAGTGCAGCATTGGCCAGATGAAAGGTCTGCATAACCCCACAGGGTTTATCCAGCTATGGCCCTTATTATCCCACAACTTTATACCAACAAAACCCTGTAATTAATGCTTCTGGTGAGTTACAACCCAACACTTCTAGTCAGCTTAATTTGGGACCATCCAAACTTATTTATGGCACAACTCAGCTTATCCAGACTTTCTAATCACCCTCCAAATATTTATGTGCATTCATTTCCCGAAACTTAGATGACATGAGTCACTATTCAACTCCTGACTAGGGACAGGGGGTGAATTAGTTGAATGGTTTAAATCTCTAATTATCCAGCTTGCTACTTTCATAATGTACCAATTTGAGGTATGGTGATTGTCTTACCCTCACTCAGCTAATACATAGATGCTCATGTATACACACATGTACGTATACATACGCACGTGCTCACCTACTTTGCTGCCAAAGATTAAAAGAGGATCTAAGTGAAGATGCTCAGTTTTTCCACTGACTGAATCATAATCACAGCAGCTTGCACACTTAAAAATATGAGCTTTCTAAAACTTGGGAAAGTTTGGAACATCTTAAAAAACAGAGCCCCTGCTGCTCACCTGAATATTTTGGCCAGAGTACTCTCAATTTTCTTAAAGTCAGGCCTTTTCTCTGGATCTTCCTCCCAGCAGCTCTTCACTAGTGTATACACCTTCAAATAAAAATATAAGGAAAGTCCAGCTGAGGAATGGATATAGAACGATAGTAGTGCTAAACAGCACTAGTTCATTAGGGAATTTCTGGTTACTCTTGACCAGCAACATATTAAAATGTGTGACTAACTCTTTTGAATCTATGGTTAGGATACTCATGGCAAGCATCATAAACTTAACTCTGTGGTGACTAGTGACATGATCTTAACTTGAATTTGCAATACATACATGAAAGGCAAGTAAAATATATCCAGTCTTGCAGCTGGTGTGAGATACAGTATTAGACATGAAGATAAATGCCATGGTAATTGTATTGCAAATAACTTGGGTTTGGGATTTTTCTGAAATAGGTGATTCAGACAAAAAGAATAGGGTTCATTGCTGAGTATGTGGATGTCTACATTACAGACATTTTCACCTGAGCAAGAAGCTTTGGGGGCTATATAATCAGTGGAGAGAGGTGTATTTGAGGTGTGATTCATCCCATTTTAAAGATACCTAAAATAGGTCAGAAGAGTGGCACCATATAAGCATCCATTTCTGTCCAGTGAAATAATTTTAGTAAGTTGTATTTCATTTTGCTGGTAACAGCTAAAGAATACTGTTTTTTCCCATGAGGTTAGGGCACTTGGCATAAAATGTGCATAGCTTTCATCCTCCCATGATCATGAACTCTAGTTTGGCCAAGACTTCCACTCTTCACCCAGAAAACGGCTTGGTTAATTATTAGCTTACTTCCATCTGTCTTTCTCCCACTGTTTCCAAGGACAGGTCTGGTCGGAAAGGCTTTACTCCTTTGCCATTCTCCACTCTGTAAAGTTTCTCTAACATAGAAAAGAGATGCAAAATTTAAAAAAAAAGAAATGTAAGATGGACATTCCTTGTGGATAGTGTCCTATGCACAATCTGTTACTGTACAAACAGAAGCCTTGAAGACAGTTCCCTCATTTTGATTGAATTTCAACTTTGGAGCTTTTCTAAATATATGGCACAAGATCAAAACAGGCTGGCTTGAAGGCCCTTGAGAGCAAAATGAATAGGAATGTACATGAGTATTTATTGGTCACGGTAGACATGGTTATGGCATCTTCCCAAATGAATGTTAGGCATTATTAGTGTGCCTCTCAGCATGAAGCATAGCTATAGTAAAGAACAATGTGAAAAGCCCATTGCAACTCAATCAAAAATATGGAGACATACAACTCTCATCAGAGCAGTTCAAATCATCCTGCAGATGCTCAGCTTCCTTAAAACTAGGCTATTAATATGTATGATTTTAAAACATAGCATTTCTTAGGTCATTTGTACTCTTATTCATTAAATCAATTCTAGAAAAGTTATTTGGATTCCAAACACTTCAGAATGCAGGCTTCATTTGCACAACTCAATTTAAGTACAGTAAATGAGAGCTAAAGCAATAATTTGTCTCTTTGTCCTTCTCCTCCAGACCTAAAGAGTTCCAGAGGCAGAGGGTTTAAAAAAGAGAAGCAAATTTGTATCTCTGGGGAGAAAAAGAAAAACTGAAAAGGATCTTTGAACAAGCATGAAACACATTTGTTAATTATGTCTGATTATATTTGGGAGACAATTTTACTGGAGGAAGTATATAATAAAATGAGGAAGGTTTGTAATTGTGATGGTATGTATATGTTTAGAGCAGCAGCTAGGGATGCCTAAGAGTGCCCAGTGTGCATGATAATCCTAAAAAGATGCAGTAGCTTCCAGTTTTGTGGTACAGTAATTACAAACTAGAGAAGGAGAGACTTGAGACTTGAGTCTCACAAATGCTATAGAGTGGAGACACTGCTAAGAAGTCTTCTGCACGCTAAGAGGCAGAAGAATCTGTGTGAGTCTCATGTATGCAAGAGGAATGTGTGGTATTTCCATGCTGTGCACACACCTGAGAGCGGAAGTAACAGCAACTGTTAGCAACACTGCAATTAGCCAGTGGCAGAAAGTAGCGGAACAAGGAGGCAGCTTGAATTGAGCGTTTGTATGTGACGAGATTTCACAGTCTTGAGCAGTGAACGAGATGTTTCTGCAGAAGAATGGAGCAACCAGCTGACCAGCTGGCCTAACAGCTCTCTCACAAAGAAGTCAGTGAAGAGGACTATGACCTAGAAACTTCTATACATTAGAAATACAGTTCTCTATGCCCATTTTCTTTGTGGGACTTCTTTTCTCTCATTAGTAGCAATATTATGGTATGATAAGTTGATTGACATGTATTTGCAGAAAATTGGCTTACTGAGTACCTGGAAGTTGAGTTTAATTTTCCTAAGTTGGTGGACAGAGGTTAGGTACAGGTTTTTTTAAACAGCTCTTAAAATCTGAATATAATCCTTCATGATGCCAATGAAGTCTTGGAGAAGCAGTTATATCAGTTATCCTGAAATAATCATTATCATGTCTTCTAACTTGCAGAGATTAATTTCTGATAGCCTAGCCATTGAAAAACTTTCTGCAGGAGGCTTAAAAACCAAATGAATCTAACATGCAAAAGGGACATTTATTTGCCTGTTACCACTGACACTAATTTGTCATTATTTTCCTGCATTTTTTCTTGGATGTTTGTATATTAATGGTCACCCCATTGAGCTACTCTTTTCCAAAGTTAGATGATCATAGAATCATAGAATGGTTTGAGTTGGAAGGGACTTCAAAGATCATCTAGTTACACCCCGCCTGCCATGGTAGGTACACCTCCCACTAGATCAGGTTGCTCAAGGCCTTGAACACCTCCAGGGATGGAGCATCCACAACCCTACCTGGACAACCTGTTCCAGTGTCTCACCTCCCTCAGAGTGAAGAATTTCCTCCTGTTTTCCAATCTAAATCTACCCTCTTCCAGTTTGAACCCATTACACCTTGTCCTATCACCACAGGCCTTTGTGAAAAGCCCCTCCCCAGCCTTCTTGTAGGCCCCCTTCAGATACTGGTACAAACAAAATTCAAAGGTGTTTGAATAAGTATGGTCCACCCTCTTGCTGCCTCATCCAGGCTAATGAATGAATCCACACATTCAAATGAGGAGCCATTTCAACAGTATATAACACTCATTCCTTTTTGTTACAGGAAATTTGATGAACTGCTGGAACTAGACTGAATGCATTTATTCAAATTGCGTAATCAAGAATAACACCAGAGGCATTAGATCAGCAATATATATCTTAGACATCTACTAATGCTTTAAAGGAAAAAGCTTTGGGGAGAAAACAATCTCCTTACTGAATGGAAAACTTAACATTTCAACTGAAGTTTACATAGCAGATTTTTTTTTAAGTTACATGATTCCAAACTTACCAAACAGACTTCAGGCTCAGTATGTTTATTGCTGTCTTACTAAACATGCTGATATATGTGGCCATCTCCAGCAACAGCACCTAGAGATGCTAAAAAGTCTTTCAGTTGAATGGATTAACCTAATGCTATTTGAAAGGGACAGTCTTTCTAAAATGACAAAATATGGTGTTAAAAAACACATCACAGTTGAAACAAAGAACAGACTGTGGCTATGACAGCGAGGAACAAACATAAAGCAGTGAGGATGCCAACATCTCTCAGAAGAGCTCAGAAACACTTTGTCTGAGGCTAACTTAATAACCATGAACATAACACAGAAAGACTGTAACTGCTCAATAAACAGTTAAAATAATGTAGTTTGTTACAGATTTGCTTTGCAAGTCAAAATGAGCATGGAAGAACTTTGTTCTTTCCCTCTCCATCTATTTTGGTGATATTTGTGAAATCCTTGCATTCATAAGGATTGCACCTGTCTCTTCCCAAGAAAAAGGAATAGAAATACTTTTATTTTCTCTACCTTATCTTAAGCACGGAGTTGTGAAGAGTTTGCTTTAATGCAAACAGGCATTTCTAATCTCTTTCAGGTCTACACTTATATTAAAGAGTTGGTGATATGAAATACTGTGTGGCCCCAAATATGAACATAGATTTGCAGTAATGTAGGATGATCAACATGCCCCAGAAGTTATTCTCAAATGTAACTTGGGAAAAGAGATACTAGGCTGTCCAGCCACTGCTCTAGATGTTTTAACAACTGTGAGGCGGATCTATCAGAATGACTCAGAGGTAAAGGCAATATCTAAACTTGTTGTTGGTAACTGTCACTAGGAAAATCCCAAACCCACACATGCTTTTATGTCAGTTCTAATATATGATAATGCCTGGATTCTGGGAACTGGGATCAACTGGTCTGTTAGTCACTCAGAAACAGTGTCACAAAATGGGTTTTAATGGATGCACTACAGGAGAAGATGCTTTTTCTGACAGAAGTTAAATGACTAAAGTTAATTTTGACAGGCTTGAATAAAGTCTGAATTGCCAGTTTTTAAATGTCAACTGTTCTTGTGTCAAGCTGCTGAGTTTTTGTTTTTCTGTGTTGACGTTGCTGATTTACAATGCCTAATATGAGTGAATTATTATGTGTTGTGCACAACTTATAACAGAAAAACCCTTATGGCCTTTAAATGTTATGTTAAGTCTAGATAGTGTTTTATGATGTTAACTTCTGTGATGCTGTGGCCAAGGTGAGGGGATAGGACAAAGGGCAAGAAAACTCAATATAAACTTTATTTACAGAAAGAATAAGGACACTTGCCCTCACTGTGAGATCCCACAAACAGGCTCTTCATTTATCACACAGTGAAAGAAGCAGCAGTTCAAGCAGCTGCCAGAGACAGTGCCTTTCACAAAATGTGGAGAATGGGCCAGTTACAGATACACCGTCTTGGAAGGCTGCAATGGATTAGAAATTTGGAATTTACCTTTGTTGTCCCAGCAGTGTCCGGTATAGAATGTCTCCCTGCGTAGGATGATTTCTTGGGCAATGATCCCATAGCTGTACACGTCACCCTTCTGAGACACATCAGCGTGACGGAGATGTTCAGGAGCTGTCCACAGGTCTGAAGATCCAGATGACAACAGGGGGTGAAGTAAATGAGGAAGGGAAAGAAGTAATTGAAAAAGAGTGATCTTTCTCAGAGCATACATTGGCTATAGTGATATTTCCTTTTACTCTTTCTATATCAAACCCAGACCCCACTGGTACTGTTTTCTTCCTACTTCATCATTTTTCTTGAGAAGTTGACATTGATACAGTTTAGGTAAACCTTGATGTGGTAGTTTTCAATTGCCTGGGATTTTCTGACCCTACTGTTTTCCACTGTAGATATAGACCCTCACACCTCCAGAAAAGTTATAGCTATTGGCAATGAACTTGCTTTTCTTAGCTACCTTTCATGGGCTTCTTAGAAATAGCCTATGATCTGTGTAAGCCCAAGGAATGCTAGTGCTATAAAAAAACAAAGCTGAGCTATAAATTATTGAGCAAGATACATGGAGTTTTTTATACAAGATGTCAGATGAAAAGACTGCGATATTTCCCCGTGGCCTTGATATCATGACTCTATTGAAATAATTCTCAAGTGCTTTTAAGACTGACATAATATTACCTGTTCATAACCACTTTCTTTCTACAGAAATTATTAAGCACCATGGTACCTCTAAACCAGAATGCTGCCATGGTATGACAGTTTGTTATGGCATGCTGGTGAGATATCGTAACAGTGACCCGAACACAGTGACCCGAACACAGTGACCCTGAAGACAGTGTTATGATACCAGGCTGCAACATCCAGACACAATAAATCTGTATATCTCCTGTGAAACAGTAAGTTTTCTTCAAGGAAAGAAATCTAGTAATGAGAAATTTTGAGCCTGCTTATGAGCAATGAAAGAAGATAAATACATTACAACATAATAATAATATAAATTTTAATAAGAAATGTCTAAAATGAAGAATGAATATAGCATTTATATTCAGTGCACTTTTCTTACTCTTTTTTATGCTCTTATTGCTACTCCTGAACATGTTTGTGTCTGAATGTAAAAATTCTCTCTCAACTCAGTTGCAACCACAATTTCTTCTCAGATTATGTACTGCAGTTATGGCACAGTGCTGTGCTTATTATACCCCAAGATACTGTACAGATTCAGATGATATAATTTCAGATGGGCGCATCCTTTCACTCAAGATCAATTAAAAAGGAAAAGATGAGTAGAAAGGAGTGCTCTATTTTACAGAAATGTCCTATGAATATGAGATGAATAGAAAATGTAAAGAAAAGCTGTTAAAATTATTCCAGTCTGACTGAATACATATTGATAGTTTCCTGCCTAAGGAATGAAAAATATTAAGGTGACCATTACATATCATTGCAATTTTTTTTAAGGATGATCAGAGTCATGAGTGCTGATGTTTAAATTAAACCACAGAGCACAGTGGTAACGTGTATCTGATCAGTGACAAGATTGTGGTACTTAACTCCTTTTTTCTTCTCACAAGTTCAGCATTACTGCTGAGGACAGCTGTTTACATGAAAGCCTTAGATGCTGAAAATGTTTCTTGCATCTCAGTTATATGTGAAATCTCTGTTTTCTAAACTATAAGTGGAAAATTCATCTTTCCTTTCCTTCTTACCTACACTGCTTAATTTCTTTATCTGCTAATAATTTTCTTTCACTGTGTTATTTAAGTCATTTTAAGATATCATTTGTATGATGGTTGATACATGAAATAAAATCATATTGTATGTTTTGTACTGTGTACAAGATGTGATTAGATTCTATTGGAATATGAATATAAGAAAATTCTGTTGAGTTGGAAAACATGAAGGAGAGTCCAACTAAGTATTGTTTTTACCTTTCCTTGGAGGCAGAATCGAATTACAGCCAAAATCAGTGATCTTCACTACCATGCGATTGTCTACCACACAGTTTGTGGATTTGAGTCGACCATGGACTTCAGTTTTGCTTGAGTGCAGGTAAGACATCCCCTGTGGTTGATAATAAAGGAGGAAGAAGGCAGGACTGCATGTGAGACACTCAGCTGTTACCAAACTCCACAAGAACCCGAAGTATTAGTGTAATATCTGTCCACGTAATTAAATGGCATTCATCAGCATTGGGTATGTATATATCAAAATTCCCTGTCATGAAGGGGAAACAAATATTTTACAGAGGAGATTTTCCAAGATGACAGGAACAGTCAATGTTAAGAAATTAGGAGATGGGTCATTAGAATGATCATACCATGGAAGACCATCCTTCCTCTTAGTTAACAAAAGCCTGACATAGCAGCTTGGGTTTTGATAAGATTAGAATACAATTAAGCAATTAGGAAATGTATTTCCTCCCACAGAAGTTTTGATTTGACTTGCAATAAATGCTTTTTTAGTAAATTTAGTACAGGTTTGTTGAAATATCACACAAAAAAAAGTACTTCCAACTACGTGTTCATCCAATGGACACCATAGGTGTAAGTGGAATCGCTCTTTATGTCTGTATCATCTTTGAAAATTACTATACACCAGAAACTTCATTCAGAAATATTGCAGCAGATCCTCTTCTGCAAAGCAGAGAGCTAAAGAGGGGTCAATGCAGAGAGTGTTAGATGATGAACTAAGGCTTATATAAGGTAGAGCATTAGCTAGACAATCATAAAGGTCTCTTCTGACCTAACTGATTATGGTTTTCTCTGTATTAGTCATAGAATCCATAGAAGAATCCCTTTTAGGCTGCAAGGGACCTCTAGAGGTCATCTGGTCCAACCTCCCTACACAAGTGGGGACATCTCTACCTAGGTCAGGTTGCTCAGAGCCCATCAAGCCTGACCTTGAATGACTCCAGGGATGGGGTCTCCACCACCTCCCCAGGCAGCCTGTTCCAGTGATCTGTATAATCAGTCAATATGTATAATGTACCCATAAGCTAAAGTCATAAGTGGGTACCATGAGGACATGGCCAATGCAGTTTCAGCTGGATTTCCTGAGATCCAGACTCTTGACTCACAACACACACAGGCATACAACAGTGTGTAGTTTGCCCCTCTTTACTCATCACCTCTGAATTTCTCTCGTTTAGTCTAAGACACTTGAATGCAGTGAAATACATGAGAAGGGGCCAGCACTGAGGCATAGCAGGAAAAGAACATTAGCAAGTGGGCGTAAACTGAAGGGAGTAGGTATGCTAATTTGCACCCTCTTGCTATTATTTATTCTGCTTCATGTCTCTCTTCTAAACTACTTAAGCTCACACCTACTTATAGGCTACTGCTGGTTGTTCCTGTAGTCCTCTTCCCTTTGGCTTTGTATATGAAGCATAGTTTATGTTCTGAGGAAGCCAGAACAGATATGTCATATCAGTTCTGCTTATTCCCTGAGTGATCTTCCACTTAGACTCTTACATGTATAGTTCATCCTCTCTTATATAACTGGTAGATAGACTTTAATCAGGATTACATAGCTCCTGTGGTTATAAATACACCTTATGAGATACTGGGTTTTCCCTCCAAACACTGGGTACCTGTAATTTGGAACTGATCAGCAAATGCCTTAAGAGATCACTGAGACATGAGCTGAGTTTTGGATGCAGTAGATGTATGTCTGAGACACAAGCAGCCTGCAAGGGATGCAATCCCTGGAGAATGTTGTTGGACTGGTTATCCTGGACCTATCTAGACCATGCCAAAATTTACAAAGACTGTGCATTCTATATCCAAGGAACATATTTCTTGATCAGACAGCTTTTATCATTCAGCCCTGATGACACTATCCAGGATGTTTTGCCTGCTTTGGGTCCTGTTTCCTCCAGCTGTGCCTTCTTCCAGACCCTGCTTTCATCAGCCAGAAAATATACCTATTGCTACAGCAGAATTCCCGATCAGTTTTAGCATCAAATGGCAGGCAAAGGTAATTTTGATTTCCATATAAGGAAACTTTCTTGTTAACAATTTCTGGAGGCAGAAGTCTTATAGATGTGCCTGATAAAATGTTCCTCTTTCTTTCCAACTATCCTGTGCACCTACTTGAAAACACAGAACCTATTGAGAACCCACGATGTGATTTTCAAAATTTATAATGCCTTTCAGTGCAGTACTCCTAAATCCTTGAGGCATTCTTGTAACCTCTACTCTGAAGCTCTGAGGTTTTTGTTCTGACTGAGAACCCTTTCCTTGACACAATGCAAGAATATTGCAATCACTTGCACAATATCCTGCAGCAGCCCCTTATTTAGTAGTGTTGCAACAACAGTGTATGCACTAACAAGTGCAAGGCTTGATTACTGCAATTCCTTCTTAGCAGACCTTTCATCAGAGCTCTTTGGTCACATGTAGCCAAATCCATGTAGCTACAGGTGATGCCATCAGGCCTAGAGACAGCAAAGATATCAGAAAAGGGGAAAAAAAAGTAAATGGAGCAGATTTAGGGCATACCCTTCACCTACCCCTCCTCTATTGCACTAGGGGCTGTTCTACAAATAATCACTACTTGGCTAGCGGTATTAGGGAACAGAAAAGATCCAACCTCTGTTCAGAAACACTGATGCAGTGTTTTCTACAATTCAGCACCAGCTGATGAGTAGGTGAAGTACAAGGACTATTTGGGCAACAGTGAAAGCAGGGTGTAGGAAAGTGGTGGTGTGGAAAGGGAAAAGATGTGGTTTAACACCAGCTGGCAACTAAGCACCACACAGCCACTTGCTCACCCCTCTTTCCCTGTGGAATGGGGAGGAGAACTGGGAATAAAGTAACACTCATAGGTTGAGATAAGAATAGTTTAGTAATAGAAATAAAATAAAATATTATTATAATCATTAGTAATTAAAAAATAACAAAAAGATAAATAAAACACAAGAAAAACAAGTGGTGCACAATGCAGTTACTCATTGCCTGCTTATTGATGCCAGAGCAGCAATCCTGCCCTCCTGGCTGACTCCCCCAAGTTTATATACTGAACATGACATTCTATGGTGTGAACAGCACCCAGCAAGAGCTGGGCCTGCACCTGCCCTCTGTCCGGCTCTGGCCCCCTAAAGACTCCCTGTCCTCAAGCAGCTCAGGTTTGTCACAGGAGGGCAAAGGAACTGCAGGAGTTGGTCATAGGGATTTTAACAGCCTGGAGGACTGGGGCTGGGCTTTAAAAGGGCAGCTATTGAGATGAGAGGAACTGGAGCTGAAGGGCCATGGAGTGACTTATGTAAAGCAAGAAGCCATTCAAGTAAAAATAGACAGGGTGCCTGGAGGTTAGCAAGCTATGGTTTGGAAAAAGCAATACAAGAATTTCATGGAAATGTCTATGTCCCAGAGGCTTCATCACAGTAGGAGAGGCTGGCAGATCATCCAAATGACAGTAACCTTCCTGATATTCCTGGGTACATACAAGTTTTCAGGAAGCTTTTGTGAACCATTCTCTACTAATATGGCTAAAAATACTCAGGAGCCATTCTACAGAATAGATGTGGTGTGTTACCCATACTCAGATGCCATGTCCCCACTACCAACAATGCAGTGAATGACTGGTTGTGAAGTCCCAGTCCCAGTGCAGTCACTGGGCATTTGGTCACTCCCTTCAGAGGGATTGAGATTTTTCTCTCCTTGTAAACAGAGCCAGTACTAGTTCCTGTTTTCTAAGGAAACATATGAAGATGAACTGCAAAGGGTTAAAATATACCCTGTTTTTTTATATGATGTAAGGAGGAAGGGAAACTCCACTCCTGCTATTTAAAATGAAACTTAATGCTGAATGTTAACTGAACTTGAAAGTCATTAACAAGGCCAACAAACTGTGACAATTTGGATTAAGGAGGCTTTAGTAAAGAGCAAGATTTTCAGTATCTCTTTAGAACAGACCCGGTGGAGTCATTTATTGTGGAGACCTAATCTGAACTGATGCATGTAGAGAAATGGGAGGACCATCCAACTGCAAACCAGTAACAGGAAAAGGAGAGCAGTTAAGCACTAGCAAAAAGGCAGAGATAACTCTCTACATTACCTGCAGAGGTATAATGAATTATTATACCTGTGAATTATAAAGTCTCCTTAAGTAGCAGCTAAAAAGATACAGGCCTCTAATGTAGAACAGAATTTCCTTTACCATGCATATTGAATCTTCCTACCACAAGGACCTAAAATACAAAGTTCTGTTGAAAGCTACTGAAAAACAGTCTTGGTTTCTGTACAAGATTAATTTCTTCCCTCTCAAACTGCCTGAAATGGATAGCTCTAGTGAGAAAATCAGGATGCAAAATAAAGAGTTTGTTTAGGAAAAGTTGGTCCCATCTCTGGTTACAAATTCGAATAATTCCATCATTTGAAACATCACGGTTTTTCTTTGCATGCATTACCAGATGCCAAAGAGCAGTGTGTTTTGCAGGTCTTGTGACTCCACAAGCCCTACTAATCAGAGCCACTAGTCAACAGATGGTAACCCTCTGATCTTTGGGTCACATTTCTTTGGGGCATATTTTATTTGTTTATTTATAAATAGTCCAAAACCAGATATGGTCCCTGTTTCCTTCATCAGTTTGAGAGCCACTGGCTTATCCTGCCTCATATACCTGTCCCCAGAGAAGGAAAGAGTTGAAGGGCGTACAGCTCTAGCAAGGAAAGGAGAAGACCTTGAGAGCTGCCTTTCTCCAGAGGATCAGTTTTGCAAGACAGGGCAGGTTGATTAACACTGCACTGTCAGCAGCCCACTTACCTTGGCAATATCGTACATGACGGAGATTTTAAATTCCCAGTCCATGAACGTGCCATCAGGGTAGGAGATTTTATCATTTAAAACATCCTGCCAAGAGAAGAAAAGAATGGTTCTAATCTACATCAGGGAAATAGCAGAAGATGAATACCTAAATTGCACAGCCTTTCAACCAGCAACTGAAAGTGGTAGCCTTTCATTTTTTATAGGGAGTACACGCACTAGAACAGGAGTTGACTCAGAAAACAGGGAATATGAAATATATTTTAGCTTTACAAAGAGGTAGCAAAGTGGGGACTCCAGAAAAGAGAGTTTTGTGTAAATAAAGGTAAATTGTGAATTTGCTCTTAAAGCTGCCTAAAGTGAAATAGCTGAGACAGAAATAGGCAAGGTGTGCAAGAGGAAGGGAGAGGAATTTCTGTGTTTTCTCCTCACATTCCATTTCCTACCATTTTAGTCATGGCCTTATAAGTTCAAAGTAGACTGTTCCTTTGTCCTTTAAAGTGCCAGTCATTTACAGTTCTTCCAGCCACTATGATTTCTGTTGCTAAAAGTAAACATCCATGAGTATGCCAGTTTGAAAGAAAAGAACTAGAGATAGACCCGTTTTTTGCTGCCTTGCTGTGATGTTGTTCCAGAGACCGCTGCTTACTGATGAGAGTCTTTTTATGAACTCAGAAACAGAAACAATGTATGCCTGCAGAAGAGCTGATGCCATCATTACTTCATGACTAGCACTGAAATCATATTGGTAATAATAAACTGTAAGTTTTTTCCATAAATTTTGCCAGACATTAATTTACTGTTTCTTTTTATAAACAAAAATTAAGGGCTGTTGTCCCTTACAGCACAGGATTTGCCATATTCCATCTTCAAACTGTTTTTTCCCTTATTAATATTTAATATATTCTTTCACACTCTGGGAGCACTGTGGAGTCCACAAGGACATCAGCAGAGACAACAGCTACAGCTTGTAAATATAAAGAAAAAGTGATATCCTATATACTCCATACAGGGGGCATGATACAAATACTGGCTGTTGCTGTTGCCTGGGCAGAGCTCTGCTGGTACTTTTCCTTGCTTGCACCTCACCTCATCCTCTGGCTGCTGAGAACCACCAAACTGATGGCAGCTGCAGCAGCATCTGGGGAAGGCTGGAGAGAACTGAGCAAGGGAGAGGAAACTCTGAGTCAGAAAACTCTTGCCACTTGCTCAGTCCATGGCTGCTGCATGAGGGCCAGAGACATAGAGATGGGGATTTCTTTTTTCTTACTTTGAAATTTGATAATTTGAGGGTGGAAGGAGACCTGCAAAATTCTTTACCCGCAGAGAACCTCTTTCGCAGTACTCAATCACCCCAAAGATCATGGTGTCCATCTTCACAGTGCCATAGAACTTGGTCAGGTTGTAATAATCAATCTGTAGGAGCTAGAGCAGAAACATTGTATCTTTTTAAAAAACAATCATTATTAGAACAGAAACACAGATCAAGGATACTTGTATGATGTGGCTTTTTATCTCAAGTCCTGATAAGATGTATGAGTTTCCTTTAAATCAGTGTGTACCAAAGCACTGAGTGAAGTACTTGAAGATATTTGTCATTCCAGAGCCTTCTGGATTAGGGACATAAGAGTGGCTGCTGTTGGATACTGCAAGTTAATTCCAGAGCCCACTATAGTCTCCATTAGTGCCTCTCTGCCCAAACCTCCCAGTTGACCAGAGTAGCCATTATGAATGACAGAATGTTGTGAATCAGTCAGTAAATGAGCAAATAATAAAAATTTAATGATGCTGCATTATATTATGGACTTTATCCATTTATATAGACAACTGTAGTTTATTTTGAGGTATTTTTAGAGCTTATTGAATTCACAGTATAACTGTGTTGTGTAAAAAGGAAAACTACTCATTCAAAAAGATGCAGTACTGCAGCCAAATCCATCTCTCATGTTGGAAAAGTCTGTAAGCAGAAGTCAGCAGGGAGTTACTTATATTTAAAGAGCTGTACCTGGCACTCAATAATAAGATTTAACTACAACATTCTGCTACTAATGAATTAGCATGATATGAGCAAAAAGAGTGCATTGCCTTTTAGCATCAGCTATCAAAATGCATTTAGCAAGGCCATACGGCAGAGCATGAATTGCTTCATTCATCCTCAGCTTCACTGGCATCCAATTCTCATCAGACTCTTGATGAGATCACACACACAAAGAGAAAGTTCATCAAGCAATATCCTTTGAGGAACTCATTACCAGTCCACCTCACAAACATGTGGCTGTTGGAGTTGACAGTGGAAAGTAATGACTTCACTCATAGGCTCCATCCCACCCTGCAGTGTCCAGTTGCTATGTGCAGCAGTTACCTTATTCAGTTCTAATTTTTGCTTCTCTGAGAAATTACCATCACTGTTTTTGAGATCCTTTAGAATCACCACCTGAAATAAAAATAACAGTGGGAAAAAAATCATAGGTTTAGTACAACAGCAAGACGTGTCCATACAAAGAAGTACTTCGGAAACACCTGCTTCCTTCTTTGATGTTGGAGTTTCAGTTAATCAGCTAATAAGTAATAGAGTTATATTTCCTTCGAAAGATTTCCCAGGTTTTTCCCAGGAACGATTTAGAACTGTCAGTGGTGCAGATTTTAACTCAACATGAGTATACCTCAGTCAGGCAGATAGCTCTACTGAATGTACAAGAATTGCCATGCAAATGGCCTGTCCTCCATTAATCCGTTAATCTCCTCAGGACCAAAATGTATCAGATTTCTGGTCCCTCTGTTTCTACTTCTGCACTTCTGGACTAGGCTAGGCATTCATGAAGCCTAATATATTGCCTCCCATCAGTAAGCAAAACGCAAAGCATCTGGTAGGGAATAAATGGATTATTCCTTCCATAAGATCAAGCCATTTTGCAAGGTCAGAGGAGATGGAATTATCTCTGGAGAGGAGCAACCTCCTCCCAGCAAGACCCCTCCTAAGCCAAGGAAGCGAGCATGGACACTGCAGTCAGGTTACCTTCTTGTCATATTTGCCTTGGCGCAGTCTCTGGATGGTGTCACGTCTCTTATCTTCATCAATCTGAGAACAAAGAAGAGTCATTAACTTGCAATTATCACATACTCCCCACTTGACAGGACCAGAGAGATAAATAATGTCAGTGTGTACCATACAGAGAAGCATAAGCCTCTCTCTCTAGGGAGGGCCAGTACATGCCACAGAAAGTGTGGGACATCCATGCCACTCCCATGCCCTCCACCTGCTGCTTTCATGCTCTTGGGCGTTACAGAGGCATAACAAACGACAGGGAAATTATCTGTAACAGGAAGAGACTGGAAATTAATACCCAGCTCATTCCCCCATCACAAAATGAGCTTTACTGCTGGGAAAGAGATATATTCTATTCAGGAGAGATAGATGGGGAATAATCACTTTTTTCTTCAATACAGCAAGTAACGAGCGCTGTAGCCTGCATTGTAGTTGGAGCATGCCAACATGCCATCATCAATAGTCTTTAGAAGATAGAATCCAAGACCCAGCTTTGGACATTGTGCTTCTCTTACTTTCAAACTAACGTGACTTGTCTCACTGGTCTCCAGAGGCAAGATTTCCTCAGGCGGTATATGGGACCATTTTTTCCATCGGCGCTCATTATCTCTCCTGTACTTCCTGCAAAACGAGTGAACAGAATATCCTCCCAGTGAACCGAAACCCACAACAGGAGATAGGAGAGGGAAGCTTCTAGTGTCAGGATGACACAAGGTTGGAGTATCAGGCTGGCACAGCTTGAAGCACAAGCACTGTGGTTCTCATACAGTTTTCCAGTTTGAGGCTGCTCTAATTCCCCCAGCTTTGGGAAAACCTAAATGTTCATTCAATTCCATAGACTTAGCAGAAGAACAGAACAGATTTAGCAGAACAACTGCTAGGCAATTTCCAGAGTCTCATGGGAGGTCAGAACAATTTAAAGCACAAAGGGCCATCTGGATTTTATACAGTTTTCTCCTCCATGTTACTGAATGTACTCTGAAGGGAGGCCCCGCAAACAAATGCAAGCCAAAAAAAAGTCCTGCCATCAACACTGGACAGTAAGAACTGGTGTGACTACAGTGCCAGGAGAGGAGGTAACAATAATGTTGAGCTAAGATGCTTTTTTGTGGGTGTCCCTTGTATTCTGCACATTTTGTAAAAATGAGGGAAGAGCCCTTGAAACAGGGAGAAGGAAACTGCTGTCTGCCTGACAGAACTTCAGAGTAGACACTGTCTTCTCTTAGAGAAAAGCTGTGAGATGACTAGTACTCATGAAATTACACAATTACTTGTGCAAGTCCTTCCTCTATTAAAAAAAATCACAGGACTGACTGGAGAGACTGCAGGAGGATCCTAACACACTGATGACTCCTAGTAAATGCTCCAAATGGGAGAACCCACGGTATTGACCAATAACATAAATGTTCCCTTTTCCAATATACTTTAACATACCCATGTATAAGAAAAGGATGACCAACAATTGTGGTAAGAACTGTTTTTCTCAGTTCAATCTCGTAAGCTGTGTTGTGTCACCAGGATGCACTGCAATTCAAACTGATACCAGCTGGTGCTTAAGTACATATAAAACTGAATTAAAATCTACTAGGTCTAATACTTAGTTATGTGTTTTTCAGGACTTTGTCTTTTTACTTAGCAGTCAGAATTACACAGGGAGTTGTGGGATAGTTCAGGTGTCCTAGAAACTTGGGAGATGAAGGAATAATGAGGCATTTTGTTCATTTTCATAGCTGAGTCTCTCTTCTGCTTGTTAGAGGACAATCTTCAGTAGGAACTACTGAAAGTTTGCTATTATTTTGAGACTAAAAGGGCAAGCTTTATTCTAAAAAATCCTCAGGTATCTTTTCTATATTTGATGCTTGGGAATATTACAATGATATGTATACAATAATAATCTAATCATCTAAACAGAATCTTAGATTTTATGCATCTGCAAATATGGATGGGTACAGAACCTTTTACAACCAGTCCATACTGTCTCCAGACAACTTTTTATCAACTTTCATAGACTTCACAAACTTTACCTGTCTGTTTATATGTTAGTGCTTAGATGTGGCAACAATTAGGTCTTCTATTTCCTGGATGTGTAAGAGTTATATACTTTCATCTTTCATTTTTCCCTTGAAGCTTTAGTTAGCAAGGCAGATTGGTCTACTCAAGATAAGAGATCTTGGGTAGTATCTGTTTCTAACCAAGTTTTCTTAAGATCTTATTTTCTCGCTTTTTCTGGAGTTCTCTGATGTATAGCAAAGAGGGATGCTGAACTACTGAAAACAGATGCAGAGGTAAGACAATTTTTTTAAAATATGAAAGAAAAACATATACTTTGGAAATGGGGAGGAATTTCTTCCAGCAAAGGAGACAACATTGAATTCTATTTCTGCTGGTTCCATCATGATAAAGCTGAACTGTGTTATACTTAGGAAATTCTAGCTGTTAGAAAAGTCATATGCAAGGAGTTGGACTGAGTGGGAGGATACTGAAAGACAGGATGGATCCATGCAAAGAAGAACACCAAAAACTCATGGTGTTCTGACTCCTACAGTGACTCAAGACAAATACCTCCTAGATTGAACTTTTATGTCACCAACAGGTTAAAGAAACGTAAATGAACCCTAAGTAAGCTGAAGATGGGCAGTAAAGAGGAAAAAGTCTGAAGACTGGGCTGAGACATATGTTTCTATGTATGTATAGGAATCAGAGCTTTTTAGCAGACACAAAAATTCTGAGTCTTGCTGCATCTTCTCCCTTGGTTATTAACCTGACATGACAATGCTATGGATGCAAACACTACTTGGTGTATACTGAAGAGTTCACACTGAGAGCACCCACTCAGGTATGTATGGTAAGGTAAGGTAAATTAATGAATAGCTCTTAAAGGAGAAATCAAAGGCATTGCCCTAGGAGGAAAACTGTTCAATGACAAACAGAAGGCCAAAGGGCTTGGTACCTTAGAATGAGCAAAGAGACGATCAGAACCAGAATCACAATTCCAGTGAGTGTAAAGACAGCAATAGTCAAGATGTGTGGGCCTGCAGAAAAGAAAAATTGAAAAATAAACAACTTGACAGAGGACACTGAAAAACTGTATTTAAGAAATTTAAGAAATTACTACCACCCACACATGTGCAAGTCACAGTAGCTGAGCAGGGATATTCTTTGGTCACGTCCAAATTGAGAGGCTTTGGTAAAGCCCAGCACTGCCTAGAGATGGCACATGCCTGCCTCTTTCACTACAGAATGAAGCATGACCCAGAGCAGTGCAGTCTTATATCCCCACCTGAGGCATGGGCACTCTGTAGCCACACGCAGGTGGAAGGTGAATTTAACAGCATTAAATCTCACATCAGCTCAGCAGCAGTTTCCAGATGTTCTCCTCTTTAAAAACAAACTAGGACAGTCCAAGAATAAAGCTGACTTTTCTTAGTAACCAAGTTTTTAAAAATGAAGCAGCCAAATTTCTCCTTGTAATAACTTTGCAAGAGTGGATGATGGAGGCAAACCTTGGGTACAGGTCTCTGTAGGACAGGGATGTGAATGGGGTTAGCAACTGGCTATTTGAAATCAAGCAACATGACATACACTAGCTGCCCTCAGAATCAGGCAGCAACTGAGCAAGGATTTTGAACATACCAATGTAAGTGTCTGCATCTGACATAGAATTCACTTTAAGAACTCCTCTGGATCTTGGACCCAGCTTTCTAGCTTTGATTTTTCTTGTTCTGTGTGTCATGTTTCCCCACCTTCTTTCTGTGTGTTCATCCCAGCATGAGTCTCAGGGCCTCCTAGTAACTTAATTTTTAGTCCGATGCTTTCCATTGAAAACTGTCAGTACTGTTTCCCTCCGCCAAGAAAGGGCATTAAGTCACCACTATAAAAAGGCAGATACATGAGAATGTGCAAAGCCATTTCGTACCAATTCTCTAAAACTTCAGGTCTGTGAATTGTGGCTTGCAGCTTAACAATCAGCAAATTGTAGTTTCGCGTGGTTACGCTGAGGGGAACCACAATTTCTCGTTCCTGGGGCTCTGCTACCACCTCCCGGCTCTTAGTGTTACAACCAGCAAAGGGGGAGTGCATCTCAAGTCAGTTCTCTGGAACCAGAAACACTTGCGTATTGAAGGCTTATCTTATCAATGTTTAGAGCAAGGGTTAAAACTTTCTGAATAATGGGAAAATGTGGATGATGCCCCTTTTTTTACAGTATGCCAGGAGGAAGGAGAGTAGCAGAACTGAATTAGCTGTTCTCAATTACAGCTTAGGCAGGAGCAGGGCTCTGGTTGCTGTGTCTGTTCACCTCCCTGGAGGAAAAAATGTATTTCTGGTTGGAAAGTTTGGACTAGTTTTGGCAAGGTATCGTGATTACTTAAACTTTGGCTGTAAAAAGTTGTCCTTTGGGAGAATGTATTTATTTAGAATTGCACTGAAGAAAGGTGTTCATTAAAAAAAAAAAGTGAAAACAAAATAATCAGGTGCCTGTGGGAGGTGATTTTACTCTGATTTAGTATAGTTTGGCCACAAAGTCAGGCCTTCTTTAAGTACTGAATGTTAAGCTACTGGTTTGCAGACAAGGACATACTGAAGGGAATGTTTTAAAAAGACAAAGATTTACTGGCAACATGGCATGTTGTGGGACCCAGGGGATGGATGAGAGTGGAACTGGAGCAACACTAAGAAGACTGGGGCAAAGCAGCACACAGCTCAGGGATCTGGTGCAGGGAGACTTACGGCTGACATGTGCAGTGTTGCTGTCTCTGCACAAGCAGGACTCATGGTCATATCAAGGGAGACCAGAGATTTTACCAGGGCTGAAAAATGAAAGCTCTACTGAACTCCCTCTGCTCTTCCTAGAGCTGTCTAACTGGAGTCTCATCAGTGTTGCTGCCTGACAGCTCCCATGAGTCCCTGGCAATGAACCAATACCCCTGCTTCTCTTAAGAGGGGTTAAGCCCTAATTTGAAGCCATCTGATTTACTTTCTAAAAAAGCTTGAATCCATGTACCGTCTTATTGTGAATGGACTCTTAGCAGAAGGCGTTTGTTTCTCCAGTTACTTCTCTGACTGTTCCCTAATGAAGGCAAGCTGTACAGTGAACTAAGGGAGGCCTTTAGCAGTGACCTTTAACAGTGGCACCTTTGGACACTCACTAATTGGAATGACTCAGATGAATGCTAACCCACTGTGCACTAACCCTTGCAACCGCTGCCACTGCCATAATTTTTATCCTGTATATCATACCCTGAAGCATATGTCATCATAACCTTAGCTCTACTGCCTTTCCTGAACACTCTTTCAAGCAATTCAAGCCACCATTATCTTCTAGTGAAGTTTAAATGTCCAGGGGTGACCTCCTCCAAAACATGCCATGGTATTCCCCACCATCACTGGTACAGTATGGAGTCTACCAGACACTTAGTAGCACCTAAATAGAAATGCAAGTTCAGAACTGGTCTGGATGCAGAGAGCATGGGGGGCTGGGGCAGGGGAAGGAGAAATGCTGTTGTGCCCCCAGCTCCTGGCATCACTGGCTGAGGGCAGTGTGAAGGTAGTGTGCTGGATTGCACAGCAGCTAGATCTTAGGACTGTGTAATTTGTCTTCAAAGAAGACGTAGGTTTAATGGGTGTCTCACCTGCACCTGGAATATCACTGGGCAGCTTGTTGTTCTTCCAGACAAAATCCGGACTAGTAGTCACCGTATGTGTTGCATTCTTCTGAGTGTTGAAATACAGAAGAGTTCTGAACTGTGGGTGTAGGAGGGAAGAAACACAGTCAGCAGCTGTGCTCTCCCTCGTCTATCCCTTGCTTCAAACTACCTTTTAACAAATGTATTGCTCAAACTCAAAGTAATTCTTGCTTTTTTTGCTACAGCAGTGCATTCCTTGGCTTAGCCATATGTTTGGCTGCCATATTCTTCCTCATTTCTCCCTTCTCTCTAAAAAGTAATGTATCAGTCCCACAAAATACCAGCTGCACTTCACTTACTGAATCACCAGATGATATCAATCCTGTCAATCTCCAGCACACCTCTCATGAACCCCTCCTGGCATGCACAGCATGCCTTGGCACGCCACCACTTCTGCTGTAGTTATTTTCATCATTCTTATGTAATAGTACAGGGCATTTTATTTCTCCTTTCATATATAAGGTCAAACAGTTGCTCCCTGGATATACGTACATGATCTGCAGTCTGTGACATGTACAGCACAGTCAAATTGGTCTCGACATCTCCAAATGCATCTAGAGTCACAGGACCCAGTACACCTGCAGGCATAAGGAATTAGTCAGAGGGCCTGTGTTCTCAGAAACACAAATACATGGCAGGAAGGATGGGCTAAATAAAAGGATTTCTGAAGCTCGGGATATTTTTCTTCTTCATGTACATGCTAGAATACATATCAGCTTAGTGTGGCGCTATTTCTCCCTTACTAGCATGCCACATTTTCTCTATAAAATCCAATAAAAGGTGCTGAAGTGACTGCACTGAAGAGGAAAGTCTCCCTCTAGCTATAGAAAAATATATCTGTCGTGTTTCTTCAGCATACCAAGAATGTCAGAGTAACTTACCTTGAAGGGACTATTTTAAAAGCAAGAAGGGAGATTGCCTGTTTCCACCTGCAGTTTGAATCTATCAGCAAGAAAGGAAATACAGGGATACTTTAATTCCCCTTACTCTTTTGAGAGCTACCTGCTTGGCTCTAATAATATTATTTTAATGAGGTTCTTTTTCCCTTATATGTCAGCAAATGTGCAGATTGAAAAATTGCCTGTATAGAACATTCCAAGGAACTTCTTAAGTCCCTCAGCATGGCTTGACTTGCTCTCATGAAGTCAGTCGTTTCAACAAAAGCACAAGCGTCAATACCCACCACTCCTGAAAGTTTAACCTTCTTTTTTTTTTCCCTTCTTTTTTCAGAAGAATCTTTTTGATCAGCTTCAGATTGCTCTTTTGCTGCAGTTTCTGATGACTTACTTTATTTTTCCTAAAGTTCATCATCATTATTTTAGCTCAGGAATTACCTTCTCTCTTGTCATCTCAAAAATTGATGCTAAATTTTTCATGGTTCACCTTCTTAATATCAAAATAATTATTGTATAAACATCCTACTCTACCAGCCTCCAGCACAAGAAAGAATGAAGGTGGTTCAACACCTTTCGCTTTTAGGATTTTTTTTTTTTAAACTAAACCTATAACTAGCATGGAGCATTATAGTGCAGATTTTTTTTTTTTTGGATAAGTAAAAAGTTTGTGCAATTTAATTTTCAAATTTAGAGTGAAACTGAAGAGATGAGTTTACTGATACTCAAAAAAGGATGCCGTTCAAGAGGAATTAGTAAACTATATTTTTCTAGGTGTAGGATACCATGGTTAAAGCAAAGATAATTACAAAACATGTTAGGCATGCTAGGAAAACCTGGGAAACTTTTACACATGTGTTTGCTGAAAGCAGATGGGACATAAACACAAAGCTTTGAGTCATCATTTTGGTACAGATCTCTGAAGTGACTTTGCTCCCAGAGGGGTAATGTTGTCACTTCTTTCTGTAAGTCTTGCCTCTGCTTCCTAATAATCAAATTCTGTGACTTTAAGCCCATGGCCAACAAAAGCCCACTGCTGCCAGACAACCTGTGAGAGGAACAAGAAAGTTGACTAAGAAGAGCCAACCCATTGCCAGCTGGCTTACACTCACACTTCAGGCACCCAGGCCTGTGATGGCTTTGTAAACTGGGAAAAGGTTGAAACTACTTCATTAAAGCTTAGCTAAGTGGACTTCAGAGTCACTTTGAACATCAATCATATTTCATACCTACTGGTCTCCAGTCAAGACTAGACTTTTGGGAGAAAGCTTAGATGTGCTGCTGTCACAAATAAAGAACCTGAATACCAGGATGCCTCTGGAGGAAGCATGGTCTCTGAAACCCACCTATATGTTTCACTCTTCCAGCTCATTTGTCATTCTCCCAATAGTCTCCCTACAGAGAGTTCAGCTCTTTGTCAAAAGAATAACAGCAGATGCAAGTCCTCATCCCTGTCCTCCATCTCTGCTGGCTGAGAAGCCGTGTCTCTCCTTCTTCACCCACCGCTCCTTAGGCAGCCATATTCTTTAAATGTACTTTGTACTTCAAAGCAGCAGGAAAGACACAAGAGCCCAGAAAGAAGTCTGGTCCTCAAATAGTCTGTCACTAGCTGCAATGTTTCAAATTATCATAATTTTTACTTTCTACCTCTTCTGTGTTGCAGGCACTGAGGTAATTCTGCATGACTGCTATGTAGTGCTTCTGCTAATATTAAAGATAACATCCTTGGAAAAAATTATAGAAAAAGAAAAAAGAGTGGAAATAAAACTTGTTGAAGGACTTGGACTTGTTTAGTGTAGAAGTAACTTATCTTAAGAGTGCTTAAAAAGAAATTTATTTCCCCTCATCAGTTTAGTGAACCCTGCTCAGGACTAAACTTTTTTTACCTTTAAAAGTGGTATTTCGGAATTCATTGATGAAACTGAGAGGTGACACTGGGCTCTGTGAGAAGATAAATTTCTTCAGAATATGTCCGAACAGCAAGACTGCATTAAAATAGCCAACAACAAGGTTATCTTCCATCTAGAACAGGAGAGAAAAAAAATGGCAATGTAAGAGTTCATGTTTCTGTCTTAAAGCTAGTATATCTTTGGTAGTCTCCATTTGGCAAAAATTCCAGCATGGAAGATCAGAATCTGCTAAACACTGAGTGAGTAGATGGGCAATGTCACATCAGCATTCTTGCTTGGAAAAATAAAGGTAAACAAAATATATTTTTGGTTTATGAAGACAGGGATGTGGAGAAAACTTATAAGAGGCCAATGTAAAGCTCTGGCTTGCTGATCCTGGCACAAATGATTCAAGAAATCCAACATGGTAGGTTCTGGGCAGGTCTGCCCAGTGGGACCCAAAGCTTCTGGCTTTAGGTTAGACTCTCTGTACAGATAATCCAGTGTGGTGCCAGCAAGTCTGGGCTTCCAGATGGCCACAGCTCAGGGGCAAAGAGCTGTGCCAGAATTTCCAACAGCTCTGCCATAGAGCTTGTACCCAAAGGGCGTTAAGCCCAGGCTGGGCGATCTGAAAGCCCTGTAAATCGAGCCAGAAGCTCTGGGCTGCCTGCTGGAGAGCTGGAGCTCAAAGCCACAAATCCTGGGAGGAACTCTACATGTAGAGTCTGGTTCCTGGGCAGATGGCAGGAGTATCAGTTTCACTAAGCAGATACATGATTTGCATAGTTTCTGCTTTTCAGGAAATTAAAAAAATACGTATTTCCTACAGGAAAAAAAAAGTTCCTGTTTTCTAAGTTTAACTGAAAAGCCCTGGATAGAAACAGCATGTTTGCCACCACTTATACATATCTGCACAGAAAAATCAGTCAACAATTATTACTAAGTGCAATTATTATAAAGAGCATGCAAGTTTACACGCTCACATGTTGATCACACCTATAGATCTTCCTTCAGTGGTGCCTTGCAGCTACATACAAGATTGTCAGTCACTCAGAAATAGAGTCAGAAGACCACATCTTCCTCATGACCTGTGAACATGACACTTGCAGACCAAGTTAAAAGCTTGAGTTGAACTTCACAAAGCAGGAATAAGAGATCCTGCATGTTTGCCTTGTGATATTATATTTTTACATCATTACAGCAGGACAAAATGTCACCCTGCGATAATGTAAGAAAATGTCAGAGTAGAAGTGTGCTGGGGGATGATTGCAGCAGTATTTTTCATTTTCATTTCCTAGTGCCTGAACATGAATGAACTGAATAATCAGGTACAAAATAGTGTGGTTACCAGGGCAGAGTCCTCAGTCTTTATGATATTCAAGCTGTCCTTAGATGGTTGCAAAGTCAGGACAAGTACATTCCGCATGTAACGGGCTGAGACATTCTTCTTGAAGTACGTGTTACTGCAAAGCAAAGCACAAGAACCCCACGAACAATCAGCAACAAGGGCAGTGGTAACCGTGACAGGATCACTCTCTGCTCCCCAGCAGCAGTGTTATTTAACAGGTTAAAACAGTAGTTCTACAAATAAGATTTCATTATGGACAAGACTTTTTATGTTGTTCATTCTGTGCTTAACTACATTAAAAGGTAATATCAAAGATCTGGCAAGCTGAAACTCAAAGGTTGCAGTGAATTGTTATTATTGTAGCTGTTTGATTTCTGTCCTGTTTATTTCCTCTCCTATCAAGCAGGAGTTTATATATAGTAAAACTGACTCTCTTCTTGGAACCCACAGTACTGCAATCTGTAGTTTCTTCATGTTATTCCACTTGTTTATGACCTCTTCTGCACTCTTTTGCATGTTACCCTAATTTTGATATTTCCTGCTGCAACTGATCACAGCAGGGTTTGCATTAAAAGCATTTAACAGGAGGGCTTGAAACAATGAGAGAGGTGCAGAGAGGAGCTTATTGATTTATTTGTTTAATTCAGTGAGCTAGGAAAAAGCAGAGGCAACTCTGTGAACTTGAAAACTATGCTAAACCAAACAGTAAAGGTTGTAGCTTTCAGGTATTTTTGGTTTCATCACACAGACAGGCCATCTGGAAGTGCTTCACAGACTGGCAACAACTGGATTCACATGTTACAGAAGCATTTAGCAATAGATATTAGTGTCAGGTAGTGGCATCTGTCATTGCTATAGCTAGATTGATAAAAAAAAAAAAAAGCCGTATGAGGTTTCTTTCATTATTCATGTTTGATCATCCTTTTATTTTTTCAGTCAGTACTGTAATAAGTACTTTTGGAGACCACAGGTGCTGTTCCATGGCCATCAGATGGGGTCCTGACAACAGAGCCCTGTCCCTGTCTTTCCGTGAACCTTCTGACTTTTACATTGCATTTTTCATCCTGAAGAATTTCAAAGTGCTTTTCAGTCAGGCTTGGATTGAACCAGCCAGGTGTAAAGCAAACTTAGACTCCACCAAACTGGATAATCCTACAGCATCCCACCACCCTGAGGGTGACTTAGACAGTGTGTTTGTGTTCTGGCTGCCAGAGGGCTCAGAGATGAAGAAATTTTAAATCCATCACTTTGTCTCGGAGATTTGACTCCAGGAGAAGCATGGGATCTTGACTACTGTCTTCTCCTACAGCTTCAGTTTGGATCTAACATGTGTCTTTATTTTGTTTCTGTTTTAAGAAGAACATGATTTGAGATGCTCAGCAAAATCAGGGGTATGTAGCAAATTTAAGGAGGGCAGCATATAAAATGGGCTGAGGCAGCTAGATGTATCAGAAGGATGCAATGTATGATATCTCAAATGAACAGCTCATGACCATTCTGACTTTGGACTCCGTGGTTCTCTCATGGCTTCTTGCACTGAGGAGTCCACAGGATGATGTTATCCCTACCAGCTCTGTCACTACCTTAGAAAAATATGATGTGAACTAAACAGGCTGTTGTAGAGGATATGCCACAAATTAAACGCTAAGAAGCTTAGACAAATGGCAAGACATGAGGAAAGACAGCAATGGAAAGCATCCTGTGGAAGAGCATTTCTTCAACAAAACAGTTCCACTCAGACTATTTCCATTGTCTCTATCCTTCAGCAAACTGCAGAGAAAAGAGGAAGGGCAAAGGTGATACTTTACTTGAAGAGATCTATCAGAATGATAACAATGTCCTTATCCACTTCCTCCGTCCCTAGGTCTCTTCTGACGTCATCTGGAGAGCCACACATGATGATCACTACAGATTGGGCAAAAATGGAGACAGATTGGTGAAAGGTACAGACAAGAAGAGGACACTGGCCTGCTCTCCTGCTCCTTGAGTAGCAGGCAGTAAAGCAACGCTGGGCAAAGGCACATTACCTGTGCACAAAGCTGCAGCCTCTCTGCAGTAAGACTGGGATATTTGAGGGAAAATGGTAAAAGGTGCCTCAATGCCTGCACCATTTTCTGTCTGATTGCACCAGAGCATTATCATTATCTCACACAAATAAACATTAGCAATTCTGATGCAATATGGGCTACTGAATATGAACATTTCTAAGTTAAATGGCATTGAAGTAATAGTTTCATTGGTTTGCTTATTATTCTCATGCTCACTTGGCCTGCTGTTGCCAGGTGGTTAGTCTTAGGAGAATATGAGGTATATATTTATCCATTTTTCTTGTTTAGATGGATCATTTCCAGAAGTGCCCCTTGATGGCACAAATGAGGCCCATATATGTACCAGGGCTGCAAACACAGGAATGGTAGAGAGCTAGGCATTCTTGTAGTATCTAAGGCTCTTCTTCGGAGGAGTTTTGATTCCTGGATTTCTGAATATTTGAAAAAACAGAGCTTGTGTCTAAGATGTGATAATCCACCTCAAAAGCTCTCTAGAACAAGGATGTTGCCCTATATTTTATGGTGATGAAGAGAGCAATCTAGGAACTTTATGCCATTTTACATTCACGTCAATGTGAAATGGTATATCTGTTTCTCCTGTGCTTCTCCAACATTTCTGTTGAAAGACTATCCCTAAAATGTAACTAAGGGGTAGGTCTGATTTCCTGGAAAAAGCAACTTACCTACAGGGAAGAGTGCACCCCCAGCGTCCCCTTACCATTGCTTTTCCGCTTTGGATCTTTCACAGTTATTTTAAGCTGCTCCGGAGTCCTTAAAATGTCCTTGAACTTCAGTTTTTCAGAGAACTGTGTGATTCCAGCATCTAGCGCATTAATGTACCTGACACAAGGGAGAACAGATATTGCCAGAAAATTGCTAACTCCTCACATTCTCCTAAATAAGCCAAAATGTGAGATAGGTTGTTTACAGCACATAAGAATGTTTGTAAGGTGGTGTGGAACATTTTTTTCTTCAGCAACAAAAGAGAGAAAATCAATACAGGGCATGAAAGACTTAGAAGTGTTTGGAAAGTCACACAGAGGTATTCAAGCCTGGTTGTACAAAGGACGTGTTTGGAGAATACAATGATGTAGTAAGACATTAACAATTAAGAAAAGAAATCAAGGATATGCGGAAATTACAGTAAATAAGACTAACTGGGAGGCAGAGCCAGGAAACTCTGCTGTTTTAAGACATCAGTGGTAATCTTAGCAGACACATGTAAAGGTACAAAGCAGTAAATGGGAGCTGCAGAAAGAGCTGAGATAAAAAACATTATGTAGCCTAACTGTGAGAGAAGGAAAGCAGCCACAAAAAACCCCTATACTGAGTCAGTTAAAATTTGAAGGGGAAAAATAAGGACAGCAAAAAAACAAAACAAAAACAACCAATGAGTAAAAACTAGCTAAAAGATTAAGTAAAACCAACCAACTCATAAATCCTATTCTTGCCCCAACATGTTGTGTATTAGAAAAGACATTCTTTCTGAAATAAAGTAGAGGAAAAACCAAAAGAAATCCCTTTGTTCTCAGATTGCTTAAAAATCTAGCAACACTGAGTTCCCAGTCCTATAAACCACTGAATATCTTTTGCTTCTTATTTTTTTTCAGGAACAGAATAATTAACCATTAATTTACAGGAACATATGCACAGTTGAGACATAACCTCATTTTGCTATCACTGTGGGTATTCACTTATTTTTATACCTTTATGAGGAAAACAATTAGCCCATCCAGTATAACTTGTGCTTTAGCAAAATTGAATTTTTCAAATTAGGCAGTTCAAAAACCTTCAAGCTGACAGTTTCTATTAAAGCAGAATGAAATGCATTTTTGCAAGTACATTAAGATGAAAAATGGGCAGAGATACAAATTAATTTCTTTGTTTCATTAATTCAATAATTACGGAAAGGAGCTTGAAAAATTATGAAGTCATAAAGAAGGTCCTGAACAGGAGTGTTAACAAGGACAAGGTAGGAAATACTTGGGGAAATAATTTACATGCATTGACTTCCCTGAAAGGTATGAAACCTGCAGGATTCAAGGGATTTAGCTAAAGTGTGTGTAGTGGATTGACAATTATAGCTACAAAGGTGGAGAAAGAGGCATTGTAGTAAAAGACGAGCAAAGTGCACTGATGTTTCAAAGCATCAAAGAGAGGTAATCATAACAATTACATCATGTGGCCAAGTTGCTATCTATACTAAAAAAGAAGGAGAAATCCATAAAAGTCTCTAAATATCTACAAAACAGGGATTTGGGGATCAGGTTTTAGGCCTCTTAATTCAGGAAAAAAAAAAAATCTGTATACAAAATATTTTGTAGGTACATGTTTATATCATTCTAAAGCAAATACAGTCATAAATTTTGCTTAAAATTCTGCAAGTTGCTCAGGATATTAATTGGAAAGATAAATAATAGTTATTTTCATGAATTCTTGACTGTCTTTGAGCTATGTTCATAAAGTTAGTAGAAGAAATTAGATTTCTTTTTTAATTAATCAGCATTTTATGTCCCAAAATTAGAAAAAAAATTCAAAGGGGCATAGAAACATTCATATGAGCTGAAAATTAAATAAGAGTCAGTAATAGAAGAGTAACGATAAATACCAGTATATTGAAGAGTCTATTTGACTAAAAACAGCCTTTGATTTTAGGCAAGGAGAAAACTCAGCATTCTTGAGAATCAAGCACGGGTTGATGTTTCAGGTCAAAAAGTGAAAACTGTCTCCTTTGCTCCAAACTGGTGAGAGCATAGCTTAAATTCTGCAATCACCAAGGGCCGTTTTGTTAAAAGAAAGATACAGTTTGAACAGAGCCATTAATGTGGAGAAACATTACAAGAACTTGATAAGACCCCTGACCTAAAATGAAATGGCATCTATGGAGAGCCCAATGGAGGAGCCTCTCATGTCATACTATCTATATCAAGGACGTAGTAAACAGGTATTTCCAGCAGGGATAACATGTGGGCTATGCTGTACATAGAAAGAGTGCATACTTCAGAATACTTAAAAGTAGACTGAGTGGAACGTTCAGATATGCAGTACAGCTAAAGGGTATAATTCATCTTCTCCTTCTCTCATTCCTTGGTAGCTGTAAGGGACCTCCCAAAATGTAAGACTTAAAGGACAGCTTGTAAGAACCATATCCAGGGATGGAGACGGAGTATATCAACAGCCAAGACAGAGATGGATCCAGATCTTACCAGAAGCATGCCTCTGAATTTTCATTCCTCTTGTAAATGTAGGCAGATTCCCAAGTTGCAGTTTTGAATGGCAGCTGAGATTCTTTCCAAAAATAATAGAAGAAATCATTGACTTTCCTGGCTGGAGTCAGAAGGCGGGTTAAGTTTGCTTTGTAGTCACAGGACAGTCCAAAACTCCCTACAGAGATCAGAGGCAGGCTCAGTATTGTTTCAACTCTGAAGGGAGAGACAAGAGGACAGGTCTGAATGGATTGCTGTCTCACCAAAGCAGCTACCACGTGATTTCCATTCTCAACTCCCCCTCCTCTTGTGCCCTGCATTAGTTTAACAGCAATCTTAACCTGAAATAGAAGGCTCCTCAAGAACACAAGCAGATTTCAAGTCAGTATTGGCACTGAAAAGCCCTGTTGAACTGATCCAGGCAGCTTCTATCACTGCTCCCAGTTCCCCATGCCTTTTTAGGTACCATGCACCATTTCAGCCCAAGGGCTGTGTCAGGAGTCCAAAGGATCAAGGACTCAACCAATACTGCTCCCTGGATGCCAAGGAAAAGACTTTGGTATCATTCTGGGCATCTCCATATGCAGCAGACAAAAAGGCAAACATAGGGTTAGGAGGCACAATAAATAGAATGGGGTATATTGCATAATATTTTACTGTGGTCCTATACATATGTAAGATTATTCTTTTGAGTCTGCTATAAATCATTCACATGTGTTTGCCAGTATCATTGCATTGACTTCTGGTCACGGCACTTAAAGAAAATTATAGAGCTAAAAGCATATAAAGCTTGAGGTAAAAGTGTTCAATCTTCCCAGTATCTTGCAGAGAAACCAAAAGACTACCAAAGTTTAAAAACGGAAATGATTCACATAGATGACAATATGGATTTGTATGTCATGACTGATGGGAGGATTTTAACTGATTTGTGCTAGAAGTCTGCAGATTCAGCTTACACTTTTCCTAATATATGAGAATGAACATATTAATGTATAGTATAGTATAGTATAGTATAGTATAGTATAATATAATATAATATAATATAATATAATATAATATAATATAATATAATATAGAGTTATACAGGTTCACATATAGCACAATAGTAGAAAGGGTCATTCTTCAGGAATGCTTCCTCAGGCACAAGAGTTAGGATTAAAATGGTTGCTCACTATCTAAACAGTCTTTACTGAAGTTGCTTGGGGTTTTCAGATCTTCTCTTGACACATGTAACTCAGGCCCCTCTCAATAACCAAACACCCACCCAGAAGGAAACTGTTGCTGCAGTACTACAATGACTACATGTCTCAAGCTAACATTTCTTCAGCAGTTGCTGAAGTCTTTTGAGCCCTTAATCAATCAGTAAACTTACTGTCAGCAATTAGAAAAGCAATTCTAGCAATGGGATTTCATCAGTAGGCTTTGGAAGGGTGTTTCCAGCTGAACATAGTGGCTATGCATAAAAGTCTTACTGCCTTTACTGTAGACCTCCAGGTGTCTGATATATCCTAAACCCCAATGTTTCTGCTAGCTTGTTGTACATAAAATACCTTTGTTCAGCAGTTTATACCTTTAACTTCACAATATTAGGGGGAAGAGATAGTACTTACGAGACCATTTGGTAGGTGGCATAAGTGCAAGCAGGTCCTATGACAATACAGCCAAGTTCACCACGACCCTGCAAGGGATCAGAAAAGGTCAGTAGTGAAGATAGTGCAGAGGACTGGCAGAGAGAGAAGGATGGGAGAATGAAGAAAACTTTAGGATTTGAGAAGGAGTCACAGAATTTACCAGCAAAAGCAAGAACAGTGTTACAAAGGTGCTGCAGAACAGCTAAAAGAACAAACCTAGAGTGAAGGAAGGAGGAATCACAGAAAGCTAAAAAAAGGCAGAGGACATCTTCGTTAAGAGACAGACTGCAGGTTAGCATTAAAATGTTGCAGTTGTTACAATTGCACATATGAAATTACACACCCCAGCAGTGCTTGCATTTGCAGAAGATGGGGGGTGAAATTATAAGATACTGTATATCAGAAAAGTGATTAGTTATATACATATGTGCCTTGTATGAAAAGAATTTCTTCCATGATCCCCAAGTGAGGCCCAACAAGTAGCTTTGTGAGTCATGAGGGACTTCTTAACAAAGACTATAGCAGAGGCTCATATATCGGCAGATTTGGGAATTCACATTGGATTGACAATGCTTCACTCAGAGGTGGCAGTTATTAGACATGAGAAAATCCACCATAACAGGGCTTCTTGTAAGGCACCAATTCTAACTGAAGCTTTTCCCCATATTAGGGTATTCACATAATTTGTTCCACGTGATTTCTGTGATTTCTAGTGAGAAGTGAGCACTTCATCTTTGCCCTCTGGGCATAGTTCCATACACATTTCTTCGGTATCTGTGCCAGCATAATAATCTCTCTGCCCACACATTCCCATCCTCATAGAGCTCTCTCCTTTTTCTATTTGTGTAAATTGATAGTGAACCAGATCAGAGTCTGATCCAGTTGGAAATCGACTTTTTTTGCTCTGCTTGGGCTGTATGAGTGTTTGAACTTAAGAATAGGAAAAGAAGCCTGAAGTGGATGGCTGCTTTAGTGAGCATTGCCACCAAATGTCTAGCGACAGCCTCCAGGAAGCTTTCATATAATTTCTCTCCAGTATTTGCCTGCTTGTCTTTACAAAACCTACAGGAACATCTTCTCTTTGAAAACCTGGTTTCTCTGTCAAATTTGTTTGGAACTGAACAACAGGATCAGGAGTTAATAAGAGAGACACATGCACACGTGCGCACACACACATAGAAAGAAAAAAGTCTCATCTTCTTAGGAAACCAACTTAAAGAAGCCTGCTACTCACATAAATTTCCTTGATGAGCTCCACACCTTCACAGGTGCTGGTACGACAGCCTTGTGAGACATAGAGTGATGAGGTAAAGGGGTGGAAAGTGGCATTGACTGTAACATTTTCTCCTGTAATGCAAATGTAAAAGTAAACAGCATCATGAGTTTCAGATTACAACTAATACACTGTACCCCTCTTCTTCTGACACAATTCTGAGCAGTCTTATGCTAGGATGTATCCCACCAAAAAGCTGGTAGAAAGTCCACCTACCACCTAACCCTCACTACTTAGGATGAGACTGTAAAATTTGCTTCAGTGTGGACTGCTAATTTCTTCTGCTGTGTGTTAGTATTTTCATTAAAAGTACTTTTCGGGTTTGTCATTATTAGAGACATTCATTAAAGTTCTGTAGGAAGTAACTGAGAGACACTTTCATTTCTTTGGAACCTCTTTTTCCCATTATATTCTAGAAAGTGACAATAGTTTGGTGATATTGAAATGAATCTTCTACAATCTTCTACATCTTCTACAATTACTCTAAATAAGGGAAGAACATATGGACTTCAGATTCTTCACACCTGAAGTCATAATGTGATTAACAGATGGGGTCAAGAGAAAAAATGTTTCTTGAAAGTAGAGGGAAGTCTAGCCAGGAAAGCAAGGGCATCCCAGTTACTGCACTAGATGGATCACTGGTCATGTCTGATCCAGTTCAGCAATTACCATGCTCCCTGTCCCAACTGAACATCTCCAGAAAAGCACGCAGGAAGAATCTGCCCCGAAAGCAAATATGGTTCTGCCCATTTGTAGAGCACTTCTATTTTTACAGAGAGAAGTCATTATTTCTGAAAGACCTACATAAGGTGAGCAGACAGGCAAGGAGCATATCTGAGGAGCAGTTTGCTGAAGGTCAGATGAGTAGAAAGTTGTGGCACTAGGTCTGACAAGAAACCACAGCAGAAGAGGGATGACCAACACCCATAGCCTTACCTGACATCTGGAATTCATTTTGTACCCTTTTCAAGGCTTGATCCACAGCTAACTTCAAATTATCAGTAGATGATGGGAAGTCCGAGTAATTCATGAGCATCACATTGATCACATAACTCTTATTGCTACACTCATTTGAGTCAACTTGCTGCAGCAGCTGGAGTGAGAAAAACAAAGGCCAAAGGGCCAGACCCAACATCCATTCCTTCATTATTGCTCAGTTTAGACCCATTGTGTGTGCTCTCTCTTTTCTTTTTCTCTTCCAACTCTCTTTCTTTCAGGTACTGTACATTGGTTTTGTTCCTAGATAGGACGAAAGAGATCTCCACGCTGTAGATTCAAAGACAAGCTGTACAGCCCTTTTCTCAGGCACTTCCCCATCCCCCTTCCCACCTTCACCTGTGCCCGCCCCTCCAGTGTACTAGGTGGCAGTTCTGTTTGTGAAAAACTAGGAACAGCAAAGCTCAGGAAAGGAGAGAGGCTAAAGGTCGCTGTGCATGTTTGCTCATGGAAAGGCTGAGGCCATAAAACTGAAGTATTACCTGAAACCTTCCCTGATAAGGGCACTAACTTTCCATCACAGGGATGAGCTGAGAGAAGGAAGGGGAGGGGATAAATGGACTGTAAAGACAACTTTTTAAAAAGGAAATAAAATACAAGGTCCGTTAAAGCCTAGATGAAAACAGATGATTACTTCATGTTTGCATTGCCCTACATCTCTGGTTACATTGCCACACCATCCCTGCTGTCTGGGCTCATAAATAAGGATATATTTTCTTCTGTGATAAGTTACCAATTTCATTCCTTTAGCTTTTACCATCAGAGCACTTTCGTGTTGGCAAAAATGTCTGACTTGCAGTCCTCCAGACCAAAGCCTTCTTTTCTACAAACAGAGTAGACCCAGCACAAAGCATGTCCACCCATACTCACCCACCATTGTGCCCCAGGTCTGCCCCAGACACGCTGTTCCCAGGCAGCACAAGACTCATTACCCATTCCCACCTTGTCAGATGATTCCTCAAACAGAGGCCCAACGTTTTCATACTTTATGTGATTCACCCTCTTGCACCAGGTCAGAATTAGAAAAGCTGATGGCCACATCTCAGATCTGTGGGAACAAAGCTGAATAATAAATAGTATTGCTAAAAGGCATACATTAAAGGACACTGCAGTGTTGTTCCCAGGTAGGGCTCTTGGGCTCTCCTGAGTATTTTTCCTGAGAATGGTCTCAGGGAAGGTAGGTAGAATTAAGGGAAGACAAAAAACCCACAAGCCTATGGATAAGTCTGGGCAAAAAGGAAAACTGCAAGACAAAAGGAATCAACAGGCAAATTTAAATAAAGAACTGAGTGTGACTGGTCGGAATTTGGGGTGTTTGTGCACAGGTACAGCAGCTTCTGGTTTTCTACTGAAACCTGGACTGTGGCTGTTGGATAATAAATCTGTTTACTTTTATTACCTTCCTGAAATAATTTTATGACAAACAGGGAAAATAATCAGCAATGGTGTAAGTAATAGTGCTTTGGTATAAAGCAGAACTACAATTCCAATTCCAAAGCCTATATTTAGAAGGTGTTGAATACACTTTACATATATTTGCACAGAGTTTTTACATTATCTTATTTTAATACCAAGTGATTCTTGCTTGACCCTTTCTTATACCAAACAACAGAGTAGAGAGACCATAAAACAGTATTTAAGAACAGACCTTGAACACCTCATCATATCTAATCTAGCATTTGTAATTAGTAAAACAGTAATTCTAAATTAGCAGTTTGTCATGTAAACATCTGGACTAGTATGGCTGGCTAGAGCCACAGACTGAGAACGGAATATAGCTTTTCATGCTGAGATCATCTGCTCATCACTGCCCCATTTTATAGGTATTTACAAAGTCCTTGAAACATATCCCATATAAGTCAGTAAGAGATTTGTCATTAACTTCAGCAGAGCACAATTCACATTTTTATACTCTTCTTAGTCTATCTGAGAGAAACAGCCAGCTTGGATAGAACTGAGTATTTTACCTTGCTGGTCACACAGGGAGTATGCGATGGCACTGAGGTCTCCCTGGGTTTGTAACTGTTCATGTATTTATTCAGTTTTCATAAAAGTTTAGAAATGTCCTTTAAAAAAAAAGAGGTAAAATCAACCATAGACTTAGCACTGCATTGATTTTTACTGTCTCCCTTGACCCCTGTCTTCATAGTGCCGCAGGGAGTCCCCAGCCAGAACACGTTATAAATGAGTCGTTGACCTCTCAAATTTTTAATTGCACAGTATGTGTAGTCTCTCAGCGTCAAGTCCCATGATGGGAGCACACCTTGAGCACCGGGTGACGTGGAGCAGGAGGGAGTGCAGCAGTAGGCTGCAGCTGGGGTGAAGCAGGCACTCCCTGGAACCAGCTGAGCACCACACTTCCCCTTGAACCTCAGGGCTTTGTACATCAGACGGAGCTGCCTGGCAGACTGATCAGTAATATCTGCTTCATGGCGTAAGAGAGACAAAGAAAAGCTATGACATCGTGACATAAATGTGAGAGTTGCTGATACTATAGGTGATCCTGAGGATAGAGAGAAGAAAAAGTAAACAGGTGTGTCATACATGTAAAGCACAAAATTTGGTGGGCCTGCCACAAGCAAAAGCCAAAACTTCTGTATATTTGTGTTTGTTGCTGCCTATGCCTGAGGGATCTTTAGTCTCAGGGAATAGAAGGGGTCAGACACCAATGCCAGTCCACTCATAGTGCCTTTGCTGCAGAATGAAGCTAAGCTTCCAAGGATCCCAGCCAATCTCATCTAATTATTTCATAGTGTCCAATCTAGCGCTCTATAAAACCAAGAGTTTGCCAGTGACATCAACCTGCCAGATATTAAAAAAATCTTCCATATCTCTTCAGGGCACTGCCCCCACTATCTCAGCAACTTTTCTCCAACCACAAGCCAGTTCTCACACTTCAAAGATTAGTCAGGGAGGGATACAGTTCAGAAACCTAGAAGTCAGGTTATGTGTCATAGGAAAGAAAAAAAAACAACCCCTTTTTGACTCCTACAGGAGGCTGTGACTTTAGTTAGAAATGCTGTCTTACAACAGAACTACAGGTAATGGGAGCACCCTGACAGCAATGCAAATGACTCTGCCTTCCCCTGAAAGAACGTGAAGCAGAGCAAGAGACTCAAATACCAGGAGTATCCTACCTAAGGTAACCTCTCCTGACACCCCCAGGATAAGCCAAAAAATTTATCCCCAAAACGTCTTTAAAGCACATCTAAAACTACTTATGCCCTCTTTTAAGAATGAAGATTTAATCACCTTCTAAGGAATAAGGTGCTAAGAAACTGCATCTGATGTCCCCAGTGCATTTTTTCTAGCTACAGCTTCTAGGCATCAGCTACTGTTATCATCTTATCAGAAAGATAAAAGATCCCAGGATTAAATATCTTCACTATGTGCAAGTATCTATCAAAAAAATCAGTTCTTAGGTGTACATAAGTCTGGGTACCTCATTTTTGTAATTCTAGCATTATTAACTGATACAGGTCTCCCTTTGAATCTCTGAGTAGAAACCCTGTAGTTTGTCACTTATTCTGCCTTCAGAATCACAGGGATGATTAAGATCCACAAAGACAGTCCCTGTATTTATTGTTTGAAGACAAAATTCAGTCCTTCGCCAACAACAATAATAGATGTGCATATATTGCATAGCTAAAAAACACTACAATAGGTCTCTGCGGGTGTTGTTATAAACTGTGTTAGATTAGAAATGCCAACTCGAATTAACTCACCAGAGAACTGACATTGGTTTTAGTGAAAAGTGATTTTTAGTGCCTGATTCTACAGGACTATTTGTTTGTTCTGCCCTGTGTTTTATTGGATAATAAACAACCAGATATTATAGGGTGTATTTGAAACAGATAATCAGCACTGACTTCCTGATCTAAAACTATCCTCAGTCTTCTGGAATACTCAAAGACACCCAGGCAGAGAAAAAGAAACCAGAAGAGCACAAAAACCCAAAGAATTTTTCCTCTAGGTCTCTCAACCTATGTAAGATTTTCCAGTCCTTTTTTAATGGTCCATGTGACAGAGATTTCCTCATTTCAGTGGCTTCTTTTTTGTACAGTCTGAGAATCCTGAAAAATGGGAATGACAAGTCAACCCCTGCATCAGAGTCCTTTTGCCTATCTAGCTCATATTGTAAAAGTACAATCATATTTAGAGTGAGGCACTGTGTATCTCCAACATCTTTACCACATTCATATTTAGGATCTTTCCACTGTCAGGTGGCCTAACTTTATTCTTACTTAATTACAAATCAGCATTTCCACTTGACCACTCAGAGAGGAAAAAATTGAAAGAAGATATGGAAATATTTCAGAAATCTCAGAAGAGCCAAAGAACTTCTTGAAAGTATCACCTGTACCCAGTCAGTCAAACTAATACTGTGAAAGTTAAGTCTGAAGACAGTGTAGACATATTGTCAACTCATCTTCAATTTCTTTGGTACCAAAGACAACCAATGTAGCATTTTTAAAGAAACTATTTTGTAAAGAAACATGCATTGTGATACAATTGTCTTATTTTGCAGAACAAAATTTTGGCAGTGTCCTTTATAATGTTTTTTTTCCTACATATTTGCTACAATTAATTTTTTTCTCAATGTCATTTAATTATGATTGTTATGATCAACTTATGAGTTTCACAATTATACATTTTTTTTTTATTTTCTCCAGAGCTAGGAAGTTTGATAGTACATAAGAATTTGGGGTGCTATTAAAATAAAAGAGATGATGCAAGTCTCCAGCATTGCATAACTGTATAATGTGAAGAAAGGGCATTAAAAAAAAAAGTCTGAAAAGATACATAAATAAAAAGAATAACAGATGCATTTATATATTTAATTCTCACTTACCTAAAAAAAAATTTTCCTTTGTTTCAGTGGCCATGCCTATGTGTTTTAATAAATGAGGTTGTCAATTTTTTAATATAAAATACAGAATTTTTAATACGAATTTTGCATGAGACATTATATGTTTTTATTTACATGTATTTATATGTTGTAGTAGTTGATCATATTTACCCAAAAGGATGAAAGTAGAAAAACTTCAAACGGTGTCTTCAAATTCTACCCACTATTACTAAGCCTGATTCAAAATTATTTTGACTGACTGGGGCTTTAATAGCTTTTACTGTGCCTTTAAAAAAATTTAGAAAATCATACTGAAGAAAAATAAAACAGATGTGTTTTGGTTTCTTTTTTTTTTACCAGTTTTGTTAGATGTTGGAATCAAAATGTGTTTACAGACAGAAAAGAAAAAAACCCTACAGTACTGTAATGTCTGTATTTATTTAATGTTAGTAACTTAGAGGTCTAGACAGTATAATATAAAGATGTCTTCTTTAACTTTCAATATTACAAAGACGACCAAGGACATGAAATAATTTTTTCTGTCTTTTAAATTATTTTTACAGTATTTCTACTATCTATATTTGAAAAACAGTAATGTAAATTACGGCAAACATAGCTGTATAGTATACATATATAGCAGCTATATATATGTATATAGTATGCACATATAGCAGCTGCATGGCAGCTATGTTGACTTACCTTTTTTTCTCATTTACTACACAGGAAAATAAAGAAAGACTTTACAAATGTTATTCTTTGGAACCGAAACTATCTACTGATAAACAACAAGCCTATAAAACAGCATGCAAATATATAAGTCATGTGTTGCATGATCCTGATAGTACAGCTTGATCCTGATCCAGTGCAGGTCCTGATAAAGTAGAATTCCTCATTATATTGCCATTCCCATGGGTTACTGAGAGTTTAGGTCTATTCTTGGAGTTCAGAGTTGCTGTCAGAGATTAGAGTGGAATTACACTGCAAAGCACTGGTTGTTCTCATCACAAGTTGTCGATCTAGTAAGAGGAAATCTACAGACAAGGATAAAGAACATTGTAATTGAAATTGCATCATACTACCAGCACCTTGGGTGGTGACCCCATCTCCCCTTTGATCTGTGTTGCCACATACCAGAAGATGAAGCTAAATATGTGATGTCTCATAAATAGCTAGCTCAATCAAGAAAATCTTCTTCCTTTGAACCCTTTCCCAACACATACACAATTTGAAGTGAATATTATTCATCCATCTAATTTGTATACTACTGAAATAATAAGAAGTCTTTTCTCTTAACTACTCATTTTGCACTCTTTCTCTAAAGGACTTTGTTCCAGAGTGACAGGATATATTTTTCTTCTCATTGTGAGAGCTAGCCTCTGTTTGATCCTCAACAGGATACAGCTCTTTCAAGTGACAAATGTGAACTACCTGTAACATGCAAACATCTGTTCTGTTTTTCCCCATGAAGGTAAATAACTCGAGTGTGTAATAATTTATGTCTTGGACACATACTTCAGTTTCTTTAAATCTTTGTAATTAAATTTTACACACATCTAAACTATGTGATGGGATGGAGTTATGAGATCTTCAAGCTAGTGCACACTTGATTCTGTAAATCCATATGACAGTGGAAGACTGTGCAGATACATCAGCACGCATCCTGGACCAGTATGCTTGCAATGATGCAGCTTTCTAGCTTGGGTGAGTTTGTGTGGATCCAGCTAATCATGCATTGCATTTTCAGTTCTGACGATGAATTGTGTTGGATCAGCAGATTGTCTTGCCTCCCCTCTCTTGATTCTACATATATAAACTTCCAAAAACATACCTAAATGTGATGCTGAAATCCAATACAAGGACAGCTTTTAAGTTACTTCTATTAACTTGACTGAATCTTGATGACAAGTTGGGTGCTGGAAGTTATCAGGAAAATTCTGAAGATGCAGTTCCCACAAACCCATCAAAACAGACATAATCATCAGTGAAAATTAAAGAAAGAGGTCCCCTATGAAAATAAAGATTAAAATTATGAATATTTATTTCACCATTTGGAGGTCTTTAATTGATATGACTGTTGTTTGCTTTCTTGAGGTGGGCAATACAGATCTGACAAGAACATTAAACATGCATATGACCTGTCACCTCTGTAGGCTGATCTTTCCTGTCAACTCAGATACTTCACCTTCTCTCATTATGAGTAGTCTACCCAGGGCAGATTAAGGCTCAGATGTTGCCGACTCCATAGAAAAATAAGCAAATACTCTTCAAGTTCCTCGCTTTTAAAGGAATCATTTCCCATTTATTCATCTCAGGAGACCACCTTTGTAGCTTTAGCAGAGGAGCATTTCATTGCTCTCACTTTTGCATATTACTTATCTTGAGATGTTGTCAGATGCATTTTCAAAGATACAAGAGGCAGAACATAGTGAAGTATCATTACTGGAAAAACGTTATCTTACCCAGACATTACAGGAATTGAAGCATGTGATTGTTGCTGATGCAAAGGTCACTTCCTGACCTCTTGCTTTGGTTATGTAATGATTTTTTTTTCCTATGTATTGCTTTTCCTTTCTATTTTTTCTTTCCTTCCTCTACTTCTCCTTTTCTTAGACCTCACTTTCCACTCTCTTACTTTTTGTCTAAACACTCATTACACTCACTGATACTTATCTGGGTGTTTAGTCACAGATGCATGACTTCCCTTTTGCTGCTATCAGTGTAAGTCAATTCCCTCTCTCCCAGCAATTCTGTATGGGAATAAACATGATCATTAATCATTTTACAGTTCACAGCCTCCAAGATAATGCCACTGGCTAATAGAATGGTGATGGTAAGAACTGCAGCAGTTTTCCAGCATTATTAATAGAGTAGCTGAACTTCTTGACTTGTCTTTAAATTTATGAAGTGTTGTCTTGGCATTTCATGTGAGGAAAAGATTATAACATCTCTACCTACTTTGGTTTGCATCTTAATAATAATTTCTACACCAGACATGCTAAAAATATTTTGGCCAATTTGATGCCAGTGAGAATACAGGATTGAATTACATGAGTCCTCCTACACTATTGCCTTCATTGAACATTAGATATGGAGACTTCTACTGCTCTGAATAGGCTTTAGACCACTCCTGTATGCAGAGAGTCCACACCAATTGCCATAATGCCAAATTCTAGTATTTTGCCCCCCACTTATATTGCTCACACACTACATACAGGTAGTCAGGAGAAAATTTTTAAGCTGTGTTCAGTCCATGGGCCATCTGTGGAGTTGTGCAACCCTTCTGATGGCAAAGTCTATGGTTTTGATTACAAGCACAACTAAACTCACCACCTTGTCCTTTATACTGTTTGTTGGAGACCTCACTTATGAGGGAATGACAAGCAGAGTCACAGCTTTGCCTGCTGTGAGAACGTGCCAGAAGAATTCTATTTTGGTCATGCTAAAGAAGGTAAGAAGGATCCTTGCTATTAAGTGTAACCTACAGTTCTGCTTTATGTATAACATGTCTCATTTTGTAATTGGAAGCCAGACCATTACATCCATTAGAATAAATTTTCTTTTTCTCATCTTACAGGTGAGTTGAAGCTTAGTTGAACCTAACCATTATGGAACATGTTATCTTTTTGGAGGCAATGAAATTACACATAAAGAGGGGTGGGTGTGTGTGCAGTCAGTGCTTAAGGGACTTACCTCCAAATCATAGTTAAGGTTAGAAGATGTCTCCCATCTGAGTTCCCCTGGACAGTCAGAAAGTTGGCAGTAGAGAAACATGTCATGCTTCTGAGCACCCCTTGCTTCACATGATTGCAAAACTTCTGGCCAAGAAAATCCCCCCCACAATGCAGATAGATGCTGGAATCCCACTGGTGGCATGCAAAACACTACCTTCAAATTCAAAGGAACTGATTTGGCTGCTATTACTTCTTAACTCTGTTGACGCTGTCCTTCTTGTGCCCAGCGCTAATCTACTGGCATTGCACATCTGTTAGCTCCCACACATTCCCCAGCTTTGGACCCACCACATAAGAATTCAGGAAGTTACTGGGAAATGGGAGAAACCAGTGGAGCAGCTGAGACTTTTCTTCTATTTGAGTCAATATTTTAGCTGTATTTAGTATGCTGATTCCTAGAACAGCAGGATCTTGTGAAAGAATCTATATAAAAATGGAAGAAAGCAATGTATTAAAATTATATTTTCAGTTACTTTTTTTTAAAAAAATAAGAATATTGCCTAATTGTACTATCTGCTTGCTTGCATTTCAGTCAAAAATTGAACAGCTTCATCAGTGACACCTTCTGCTCCTTTACCAAGTTTATTTTGGCATTTTTATAGTAAAAAAACCTCTATCCAAAATCTTCAGTTTTCCAACTTTGCTATACAGAGCAAGAATATTCTGTGACAGTACTGAGAATTACTGTGAGGTATTTACAACAATCATTATTTTCTTTCAGTCTGAAATGAAGTACTTCAGAGGCATTTTTTAAGATCTGAAAGGAAAAAGGCATCTTACAATATCCCTGTCAAGCTAGCTGTTTTTCTTGATTTCACAGGCTTCTGACAGAGGAAACTCATAAGCTTTCTCATCTGCTGATTTTTTTTTCTGTTAGAAAGTCCTAGACAACTGATGAGAGGACAGATATCTGTATTATATGAATTATTCCATAAATACAATCTTATCAACATAAAAATCCACTTAAAATAAAATCTCTGAAATGGCACATAATTTCAGAATTATTTATGGAAAATTAATTTTCTCCTGATGGAAATAATACCTTACTTGATCGAGAAGAGAATCACTGGCACACATTCTTTATCACTTTGACCATCTTAAACTCCATTTCTAAGTATTTTCCTGGGTGTGGGTCTCTGTTCTGCACGTGTGTGTTTGTATATGGAGGTTTAAGTACCAGCAGCTGGAATCAGACCACGGCACAGAGCCCTGTGTACCCGAAATTCCAGCCACCTGAGCGGCTGACTGAGGGGCCGACACCCTACCAACACCCTCCCGTGGTCGCTATGGAGACCGGCCCTGCCGCAGCGGAGCCGGAACTCTGGGGGGCGGTGCCAGTCTCCAGCCGGCGTCTATTCGCCGCCGCGCTCGGGGTTGCACCGCCGCCTTCCGCCGTCCCGCGGTTACCCTGGCAACGGCGCCGTCGGCGGAGCGAGGAGTCCGGGCCTGGCGGCAGGATGGTGAGAGGCGGCGGGGTGGGGGACTCGGGGCTGCCGCGGCGCTTCCCCCACCTCGGGCGGGGGAAGCCCCGCCGAGGCCCCGCTCTGACCTGGCGCCGCTCTGCTCTCTGTCCAGATGCTCTCCCGGGCCAAGCCGGCTGTGGCAGGTACCCCGCTGTCGGGAGACTGGCGGAGGAGGAAAGGGAAGAAGGTGCCGCAGCTGGAAGAGCTCCTGGCCCTGAGAGACTTCACCGGCGCGATCGCCTTGCTGGAGGTAACGGTGCAGTGGCAGCGGAGATCCCGGGCCGAGGGCGCCCTGGCTCTCCCGATGCCCTCGGGAGCGCGGTACCATTTTTACCAGGCTTATGCCCGACACGGCTGCGGGGCGAGGGGAACCCTTCCCCTGCCGTGCGTTTCCCTCGCCTCCTTTCGCACCCTTTAGGCCTAGTTGCGGCCGCTTTCCCCCTCACTTCGCAGAACTAGGTTTGGCGTGTGAGGGCTGCCCGCTGCTTCCCTCAGAAGCGTGAGAGCAGCTCTACCCCGGTAGCATCCGCAGCTGTCAAACCATCCGTGGTATAAGATGGCCTAGTATTACTTTAATTGTCTGTGGGGCTTTATAAACTGCGTGGCAGCTGACAGAATTCATACATTTCTTCTTCTCCACAAAGTTTAAACAGCACGTGGGTGAGCAGGAGGAGGATACTGACCTTTGGATCGGATATGCTGCCTTTCATTTGGGAGACTACAAGAGAGCACTGGAGGTAAGGTGGGGAAATCCTGCTCCTCAGGTTGGAAATCGGGATGTTGTGATAAAGTGGTGACAACAGGAGGAAGACATTCTGTAATATGGAGCAGTTCTGCCAGCCAGTTAAGGTACAAAATGTATGGTAATAAGGCAGAATATAAGGCAAAGCAGTTTGGATTGAAAAAAAGATATTTGCCTATGAAAAGAGATCTTTTTTAATGTTATCTACTGTGATTTAATACAAGGCTCAGTAGCCTACTTTGGCCTTCTAAATGTCATAGGTCATGTCCTAAATTTTCCATTCCCTTTTTTTCAGCTAGCTTTCCTCCATTTTGTTTTTCAGGTTTAATTATGTCTTTGTTTTCATTATGTAGTTTATCTGTAATCCGTGTGCTTTTTCATTCTTTTTTTAGAGGTTGATGCCCCTGGTCATTTAATGCACTTTTTATGTTCTTCTCTATGTTTTCTTGTATTAGGTAATTCAATTAAATGAGACTTTCTTATTCTCCAGAAGCTTTAAATCACTAAAAGACATGTTGATTGTTCAAGTATGTGTATATTTAATATTTGTACCATACAGTGCTGTTGTGTTTGAGTCCATACGCAATTCTTTCTCTTGTGTCCATTTATGTCTCCAATGAAACTCAATTTGTTGCTGGTGTCCCTGGCCCCCCTTTATCTTCTCAGTTGTGCTAGCATATTTCTCTGTAGAAGTCTTAACAAATTTTTTGTCTGCCTTGCTCTGTACCTCCAAGGGCTGGAATCAGTGTGCACACCAGAACTGGGAGAGTTGTGGAGTGGTGTGGTGATACCCACGGGTCTGTGTATAAGCTAGTGAAGTTTTGAAAACAACTCAGCCTACCTCAGTATTGTCTCATTTTGTATTCCTTCAGATGTGAATTGCTGGGCCAATACAATGGTGTATTACACTGTTTGAGGCATATTGCTTTCGGTCAATGTCAGCTGGGGGTGATTTCTGCCACTCATCACTGTGAAGCTTAACTGTGAAGTATAGCTGGTTTTGCAGTCTTTTTACTTCCTTTCCCTGGAAGAAATATTGAAAACTTTAAAAAAAAAATTAAAGTATTAATGAAGGAAAATAGCCATAGAAAAAGAGATTATGAAACGATGATATTTTCTCCCTTAGATAAAATCAGTTGTTTAACTATAGTAATACATGGTCATGTGCACAAAATTCATATATGAGGTGGAAATAGAATTTCTAAAGCTTCCAAGCAAGTTCACAAGGTACTTTGCCCCTTAAAATATTGAAGAGGAAACATCCACCGGAGATGTTAGAAATGCTCAGTGAATCAAATTGACACTATGCACAGTAGAGAAAGTAGAATAGTAGTATAGGACATAGTGGTAACTTGAATATTCATGTTTAGTGTAGAATTTAAAGATTATGAATGTATCAGTTGCTGTAGTTAATTTGTATCTAGCAGGTAGGTCTTAATAGAGAGTGAAAGTTTAAGAAAAGAAAAATGTTTGTATACGAGTGAAATATAGCTTGCAATTTCTTTGAAATAAATTCTGCTACTTGGAACGCTCAGTAGGTGCTTTTATAGCCAGGGTAGATTTTAAACATTTCCTTCAGTGAAAGACGAACACCATTTTTTATTTATTTATTTATTTTTAGAGGTTAGGTTTTGTATGTGGTGGTTGATTCACCACTAGGTGATGCTGTTGATTCAGGCTTTTTAAAACAGCAACAGTCATCCTTTTCTTGTTTTTCTGCCCAAGTAGAACAATAAAAGGTTTGTATGCATGGTTTGTGGTTGGTTTGTTTATGTGTGTGTTTTAAGTGAGAAATCACAGGACCTATCTTTTCAGATTTAAGACTAGCGTTTGGCACAGTGATGAGTCCTGATAACTTTGTCATTTTGTGGTGATGTGGGAAATGAGCTTGTGCATCTCAACCTTGTTTCTTTTGGGATCAAAGCTGTAATTCCCAAACCTCTATTAGTCAAGGGAGAGGGTTCTGGCCCTGGAGGCTGAATTGCCTTTCAGTTACCAGCTTCAAGGTTGAAGTGTAATGCTGTATCTTCTCTGCTATGTTGCAGAGGCATTGTTGCTGTATTCTCAAGGACAAATTCCTTGATTATCTGTACCCTGCAGACCTTGGAGCACTCTGAGGAGTGCCAAGAACACTGTAAATAAAATACTATGGGTAGAAGATTCTGCAGAATTCTCCAGAGTGACATTACACACAATCTAAGTGATTCACAATCCTAAGTGACAACGCATAGTCTGCATCCCTGTATTCCCAGTTCATGGTTTGTATTCCATATACCTGATGAGGGTCTTCAGAAATTATGCTACTCAAAAATCTTTTTCTTTATAATGATACTTTCATAGTGAGCCAGGTACACTGTTTGCGTAGCAACTGTTGCAGAGGTTTGGGAGTTGGAGTGAGGTGGCCATCCTCCTCTACTGGGAGAAGCAGGGAAGAAATGAAAAACACACAGACCTCTAGCTCCAAGAGTATCTTCAGTAAGAATGACAGAAAAATATCTGGCACATTCACGTGACAGAATTCACAATCTTTGATAGGCACACCAACAGTCAGGTATTTCTATGTAGGCCACCTAACCTCAGCTTCACATGGGTGACACTTTCCCTTTCAGAGGAGGTAGATGCCTTCATGAAAGGATATGCCACCAGCACTGGTCTGGTGGGATCCTCCCTACTGCTGTATGCCAATTTCCAAATGATACTGTACCGGACCTGACTCCTCCAGCAGTCATGGTGGCAGCCCCTCCCTGGGGACTATCTAGCTTCCTTCACTGACAAATGGATTTTTACTAACACCGCTGGCAAGTGTCTTCCTGGCATCAAATGGCAATCACAACTCCCCTAGTGCATGGCAGCATCTAATTAGTTTTGTGGAGTCTTCCACATCTGCCATCCCTACTGGTGAAAAACACACCTGTCTTTCTCCCATGGCTTGTTCATAGCACTAATCTTAAATCTTTCTTTAAAAATTTCCCAATTCTGCTCATCCAAGGACCAGAATCAGAGCATCAGTCCAATGATTCTGTTTCTGAGCTTCCTGATCCTATAAATTGAAATGGCCGGAGCCTAAGAAAGGGAGGGTTATAAAACATATTTGAGGTATTGACAGTTTAAGAGAGGAATTGGCATGGGCAGAGGCACCGCTAGGTTGGTTTCACGAGCAGGTTTCAAGTTTGCACTCTACACCCTCTAACTAAGCTTAGTCACACAGGATGTTGGCATGGTACAGCTGCCAGACACGGTAATGCCAGTTTGACCCATCATTTGCAAAGGTGAGAGCAAATCATGATCTCTGAGCCAGAGCCTTCAATACATTGTTTCTGTCAAAATCTCACAAAACTACAGCCAGTGAATCTGACAGTCTCTCCTTTTTGCCTCTTCCTTCCTAGCAGAAAATCAGGAGACATTCCACCTCTTCATTGGATGGGATCTCCTGCCTACCCTGACTTTGCTCAGGATAATTTCAGTCAAATAATAAATGAAAGGAACAGAGCTATACAAGGGTAATGGATCCTCCATGAGCAGTACCTGGTCTTGCTTCAGTACTTCTGCTGGAAGTGTGAAAATATGAGTACACTTAAGTTCCTCACAGCTGAAGCTAGAAAGTAAAAAAGATGGGGTTTAGGCTTGGTGAAAGCCTCTATGCTTCTCTGTCATGACTGTAGCCAGGTTTGTCAGGTTACGATCAGCATCTCCACACCTCCTTTGAGCCCTTGTGGGGCAGCCCTAGAGTCTGGCCTGTTTATTGGCTCTTCTGGATCTGTGTTTATGGGCTTGGAGAAGTAGTAGACAAGTAATAAAGGGCACTGAGCAGAATCCTGTTGGCTTCAGCATTGTCAGTAGGTGTCTGCTGTTGTAGGCCATCAACCTGGCAGCCTTCTTTTGAGGAAAAGTGCACGTAATGGGGGTGAGAGGTGGAAGACGGTGAAGTAGCAAGAAGTTGTTATGCTTCTGATTGGCAAAAATATGCTGCAGGTTGATTGTTGGAAAAGCTTTTGGAGTATTTAGTTTGCTTAGTTTTGTTATTTTTGAGGAAGGAGAGGGGAAAGCTCTTGTGAAGTAATCTTTGAGAGACTGATGTTGAATGCCTTTTAGCAAGGAGAGGGGCAATGTCGCATAGTCTGGGCTCATGGCCCAGAACTACAGGGTAAGGAGCACTAATAGTCCTCATTTTTATTTACTGTGTTTCCATAGATTCACTATGGTACTGCTAGAGCACTCTATTACTTGCTTTGAATGGCCAAGCCAGAACATGACTTGTGTTTATGCACTTTGTCTTTTCTAATTAATGTGCCTGAAGCCATAGCCGAAAGTGACCTTTGGGTGCTTTTAATCTGAATGGATTTTGAAAGATTCCAGATGGTCCCAATAAACAGCAGTAGCCAGTCTCTCAGAGCTCTGTGACAGGCCTACGTCAAGATTGAACTGGCCTCAGTAACAAAGGTTGGCCTCTATGTAAACGTTTCCTTTTTTCCTTTTTTTTTTCTTTTTAAAAAATATTTATTTATTTTAAGTCTTCTTGAAGGACAGCTAGTCCCCAAAGTACTAGCAAGACAGCTGGCTTTTAAGGGCATACCTTACCAATATCTTCTCTGTTTGGGAGTGCAGTTCACTTTCACTTGGCAACAGGAAAAAAAATTATTTATGCTTTTAAACTATAAACTGTATTATTGTCAGCATATTTCTGTTCTTGGAATTCACTGTCCTTTGGGCATGGCTTATTTTATCTAGTGCTATATATACACATTTGTGTCTTTCCACCCATAATGGCCCAATGTGGTAAATTCTCCCAAGGAAGAGGAATATTCCAATTTATGTGCTTGGAGGAAGGGTACAGAGCCAGCAAGGGGTTGTGTTGCTGGGAGGCAGGAGAGGCTTATGGCTATGAGGAGTATGTGGATGGATTTCTTTCAGCAGGTCTTGTGACCCTGCCTGTTTTGCCTTATGCTGCTTGTTGGACATAGCTGGATGGAGAGCATGAGGACCAGCAAGAGGCACTTTCACTGGGATGATCTTTCCTAGTAATTTAACAGAAACCTGACAGAGGGGAAAAAAACAGCATTGAAAGGTCTCCCTGCTTCATTTTTTAGTAGCTATTGTTATGCAGAGCAAAGATGTTTGGTAGCTGCAAAGTTTTTTCTTCATTAAAAAAGTGGATTGAAAGATTGAGCTATTAAGTTTTTACAATTTCACAAATAACAAGAAATGAAGCAGTTTATGTGACAGCATTAAGGGATATGTAATGAATGTGAATGTGTAAGAAATACCAGAATGTGGTATCTAGTGGTTTTCTATACCTGTTGGCTGCAAGGCTTAAAATGGGAAATGGTGAAGTTAGTAAATATTACTAAACTAATTATATCTTTATCTATTAGGAAATCTTGAATTTGACCAATACTGAATTGTAGGCTTGTATTTTAATTCAGTGATCTCCAAACAATTTTGATCATGCACTCCTATCAGTAAAAAATTTTTGAGCACATTCCCCAAATATGCATATATATGTATTTATGAACTATATACATGTACTATTGTACCAATGTATTATGTAATTATGAAAGATACACCCCCAAAAAAGAGATAAAGATTAAAGAAACACTATTTTAAAAATATTTAGTTTAGTTATTAATGGTACCAAAAATATTTTTTTCCTGCACCCTGTTGACTGGGGTGCACACCCTACTTTGGAGACCATAGTTTTAGTTTATACTAAGACACCTTTGACAGGTTTATAAAAGCACATTTAACACTTGCTCCTGTAAATAGTCACAAAAAGATCCCTGGTGTTTATGGCCCCAGGCTTTAGCTGGAGGAGGTTAGGAAAGCATCAGAAAACACTGAGGAAAAGTTGGTTATGTTGATGCCTTTGTAACTTTAATATATGTATCTTTTCTAGATACAAATAATGCTATACTTATATAAAAACTTATGTATAATATTTTATATTTATATATATTTATCACCTCAGTATTGACAGAATTCATGCTCCTCCAGTGAAGATTTATAATGCCACTTGTCCTTGTTGTCTGTTCTATTGCTGTAAACAAAAAAGAGCTAGGGACATATCTTGGATTAAAATATGCAGTTTATTGTAAGAACTGCAATGAACTTGAGCATAAATCATTTGATCTCATTAATTTAATGATACATTGTAAAAGAGTGGAAAAAAGAAAGATATTTAGTACAAGTCTACACTATTATGCATTTGTAAAAAATCACATCTCTCTTCTGTTACAGGAATATGAGGCCTTAACCAAACAACCAGCTTGCAATCCAGGTGTTTGGGTGAACCTTGCCTGTACTTACTTCTTTCTGGGGATGTATAAGCAAGCTGAGGAAGCAGCCTTGAAAGGTGAGATGTATGTCTCTGATGGGCTACTTGTTGACTTGAATATTTACAGTGATTTCTAGAGAAAGTGTTCTATGGGTTGGTTTTTTTTCATAGGAGTAAAGGATACATTGAGAAAAAATGTTTGGGTTTTGTTTGGGGTTTTGGGGCATTTTTTTTCATTTAACAGGAGAGTTATGATGCAGTTTGCTTCCTAAAAATACCTTGGGCAGGTGGAGCAACTGGAACAGAAAGAAGCATCTGAAAATAATTTCTCTTATTAATTTCTAAATACAAAACCTAGCACATGCTGACTAGCAACAAAAAATTACTTTTCTTTTGACTGATTGTATGTCTCTGAGCCAGTGCAGATGAAGCTAATTAGGCTAGTGAAATTATCAATAAATAAGCATCTTAGAGAGTTCAGCATTCTCCCTGATGTGGACAAGAACTCTGTTTACATAGTTTAAGTGACTTAGTAGGTGGTCTTGTTGCCTTATAACTCGGGTATTAGGTATCTGCAAGTCGCATTGTTGCAGTTCTACTCTAATGTGAACATACATAGAACCATTGAAAGAAGAGGAATGAAAACTAGATTCCAAGGCAATTTGTACAGCCTAAAAATGTTTCTGCACTTTAATTTCATTACCCATCACTTTCTATTTATCTTTGTGATTTATATTGTTTCCCATAACCATAGTTTCTCTGTGCTTGCTGAGTAGAATTAATAGTAGTGATGGTCTCAGTCAACTTCTGACTCTTGCCTTTTTAGGATGAAACTCCTATTGAAGTATGGGTTTTCTCTTTTCTTTCTTTAGTCTTGTAGTCGATCTGAAAATAGGGTGGTGAGAAAATAATTGTGTACTTTCTGTTACTGTGGAGAAGTGCCTTCACAAAGGACAGTTTTATAGTATATTTTAGAAATAATTAGATTCTCATATCCCTTTAAAATTCTCAGAAAGATCATGCTGAGCTCAAATCACACAACTGGAAATGTTTTCTTTCCAACTGTAAAATCTTTGTGATCTGTATTGTTCAAGAGGTGCATAAATTTCTAATATTCACGGATTAATAATTTATCTTTAATATACCACAAATTTGATTTTTAGAGATTACATTCCAGTACTTGAACTGAAATCTAAAAATAATTGGGCAATAGAGCTTGAGGTGTTGCTGTGATCTAAACCATGGGGGAAACAAGGAGCTGCATCCTGTACCAGTTGGAGTCATTGTCATCAGCTTCACATCATGTGAATTACAATAATCCATTCTAGAGATGACAGATAGACAGCTGGGCATGCATCTCTATTAACTGCAAGCTGAAAGTGAGGGAAGGTTAATTTTTTCATGTCCCTTCAGACTAGTTTGTAGTAGCATGGTGAGTGGCAGGGGAGGGGGTGTGGTTAGTGATAGTCGGGTGCTGGAAGAAAGGGCAGGAATATTGAGAAAGGAGTGCAAGGTGTAGGGAGCGCAGCTGAGGGGGAGAACAGAGAGTAACTGAGTATTCACACTAGTAATATCTGTTCTGATTTTATGTAATTGTTTGAGGATAGCATGCCAGTTTTTATTGTGAGGTGCTAAACCTTTCTTGTGAATACTGTAATACTGATGATTTCTGGCTACTTGAGCTTGATGGGGAGGAAGTCACAGATGAAGATTTGTAACATTTGTCCTTTCTCCATTGAAGGCTTCCAAGTATTGTATATTCCCCTTTCCACTCCTATCACTTCAGTCTTTCTACACCGAGGTTGAACCATTTTAATTTTGCTCAAGACAGATCCTTGGCATCTTAGGATTGCATCAGTGATGGCTGTTCGCAATAGTTGACCAACTAGTGCTAAAACAAATGAGGGAGAAATAATTTACTTTCAGCTATAATTCTGAATTTCTACAGTGATGAAATCTCCGTATGAAAGGGAACATAAATGTCACTTAGCTTTCAGGAATAGATTTTCCACACAAACATGTAAATATCTAGAAATCAAATAGAAGTTCCTTCTTGCCACATACTGTTGCTGTTGCTTAAGAAAATTATTGTTATCTGTCTGAGAAAAAATATATGCAGGATAGTTAGAAATCAGCATTAAAAGCCATGAGGTAATTATTGCATTTCGTACAAGATCTATAGTCCACAATCTCTTGTGGAGCAAGGTTTTATGTTTATTTTATAATGATGTGAAGTGTTCTCTTAGATTGTCATTACTTAAAACTTCATGGTACATTCTCTCAGGAAAGAATAAATCTGTATATTAAAAGTCATATAAACCAGAATTACTGCAAATATAACCTAAGAAGTAGAGCAAAAAGGCAATAAAGAAAAATCCTTCCTTGAAGGTTTTTCTTTGCAGTTGTACTTTATCTCCTCTAGGATTTCTTCCAAGTCCCTTTCAGATAATTCTGGCTTCTCCTTTTTCTCTGCTGTCCCCTTACATTACAGTTACTAATGTTACTGGATGTGAGGTGGAGGTAGAGTTACGTCAAGTCAGCTACTGTTGTTTTGTCATCATCCTGTAGTGAAGCTGCCAAGCGATGCTTTGTTTACTTCTTTTGTATCTGTGTTCTCATACAATGAATGAATATAAATTTTCCATGCTGTGTGCTAGCCAATCTGGTCTTGGGAGAACGAGACGGAAAGTCTTCATCTTGGTATAGTAAATAATGATAATAAATGACTATTTTTAAAACTTTAAAGCCAAATAATCTTATGTTGCTTTCCCTGTTCCTGTGCCTTTCAAAGGACAAAGACCAGAAATTCAGCCTGGCACACTTGCATGGTGATCCTGGCAACTGATCCTAGTGTTTAGAAGCCTGCATAGCCCTCTCAGAAGCTGTTGGCTAGCACTGCATTAAGAAAAACACAAGAACTAACAGTGTTCTTTTAAACCACATAAGAGGGGCTGCAGTTAAATCTGTTATGAAAAACAGTCTTCTTAGGATAAATGGAATTTTACAATTAAATTTAAGATTCATGCACAGACAGGGTTATGTTGCTGAACCAGTCATTAAAGTTTGGCTGGTTTTTTTTCTTCCCTTCTAATTTTTGATGGGCAAAGCTTTGTAATTACTTCCTTAGAACTCTGCATGTGTCAAGTCTGAGTGTGGTTTAACTGAACAGAGATACTTCTTATTTCACAGCCTTTACTGGAAGGAGCAATATTGTACAAAAGCGGAACAGCGATGGGTTAGTGAGGACATGGACGTTTTCCAAACCAGTTTTGCTTATACATGTACTAGTGCCAGGTGTCAGATAGTTGCCACCAGTGAAAATGTGCAGTTACAACCGGACATGGAAAAGTTGATGGGTTTTCTTTCCTTTAGGCTGCATGTTCACCTACATGCAAAATTATCTGCTTTCTGCTTGCACCGTATTTCTTGAGAACAGTAGTTCATTGTCATTGCATTTTAGCTGTGGTTTTGAACCAGCAGAGCCTGATAAATGTAACTTTCAAAGTGCGCAAGTGAAACCAGTAATTTATACATATTTAAACCTTTAAAACTACTAACCTTATTTTCTTTTTTTGCTTCTTGAAATATAGTGGAAGCTACAGAACAGGAAGAATTGATGGTTTTTTGCTTTGATGGTCTTTAACTTACTGTGCTTAGGCATGACTGAAATGAAATGTGTATATATTGCAAGTAACTGAACATAGTTGAACTGGCTTTTAAGTATTTTGGGAATGGGAGAATTGCAATGAATGTCCTCTGTAAATTTCATTCAAGAAAATTCTGAGCTGTTGAGCTATTCAAGTGTGAGTAAGTGTGAACCTCACTGCTGGACCATGTTTCTTCTGAACTTTTTTCCCATACCCTTGCATTTTCCCTCCACCAGTGAGATTGTGGTTCTGAGGCACAGAGGGCTTCATTCAGCTACTCAGGTGAGCAGGGCATTGTTTCTCAGGGACAGGAGAATAAGGTTTCCACTGGTCATATTTTCTGTGCTGTCAGGCTGGAGCCTTCTCAGCACTGTTCCATCCCTTCCAGCTCCTGCTATGTATGTTTAAGATGTGCTCTTTATCTGTTAATGTGTGAAGTGCTGCTACAGCATATGTATTATGTCTGCTAGATGGGATTTGTTGATGCTGGATGCATGACCAGCGTTATCTTGCACTCTTACGAGAGGGCACAAATGCCAGATTGTCCGTGTCTTGGTTTTCATCATCTTCTTAATGCCTGTGGCAGCAATATGGAACCAACCAAGAGTTTGAGCTGCCATTTCTAGCGCTGAACTTTTTGTTTAATAATTAGTGAAGATAACTGTCTTCACTATTATTGTAGTTGTTTACTGTATTTTAACAAATACTTTACTAGCTGCCTGTTCAGTGTCAGCACATAAAAATCTAGAGAACGCTTTTAAGATCAATGTAAACTATGACTTTAGTGCCTGGAACTTCAGGAGTGATCATAACAAAAGTTCCAGCGTAGAAATATCAGGATGTTTCCTAGATGGAAAAAGATATATCCTATCCAGCCACCTCAGTGATGTCTTCAGCAGAAGGCCAATACTAGACCTGGAGCCATGTCCAATATATTGCCATGCAGCATTGTCATCATCTTTGCTATGGTCCTTAGATTGTACTTTTTTTTTTTTATATCAATACTAAGCAGTCATCTTCTTGAAGAAGTAGGACAGGAAAAGAATATTGTGCTTCCTTGTGGTATTAATAGATTAGAGACAATTAAATTCAGTAGCAGCAGATAGTAATAAAAGAATAAGCCTAGTGTCTCTTAAAAATCGTTATCTCTGATGAGGCAGTTGTATCACTTCCTGCTCCAGTGATTGACAACAGCTTTATCCAATATTCATAACCAGATTCTTTCTGGAAACTAATTTGACCTTGTTCTTATGCTTTCTTGTCTTCCTTAAAAAATGTATTAGGCACTGGGAGGAAAGAAACTGCTGATACTGAATGTTTCCATGGTTCTGCTTACTGTATCAACAGAAGTTGTTGGGTTTTTTTTAGTTTTTCCCCTCCTCTGGCTGACTTTTAAGTTTCTTATTTTAAAGAATATCACATGGGTAGTATCATGTAGTATCTTATGAAGCAGGACATTTTATCTCCCTCCATATGTCTATGCACACCATCGGAACTCAGGTTTCATCTTTTGCCTGTTTTTAGTTGTAAAATAACATGGATTAACCCCCCAGCTTTTGCCAAGAAATAAATAATTATTTTGATGTCAGATCAGATGCCAGGTTTGCAAGGGCAACACTGCAGTCATTGGTTGACCAGTGAAACAACAATTCTTTGGTTTAGATTCTTGAGGGACTATGGCTTGCAAGTCACAATTCTTACACTGAAATTAGTGCTAAAACCCACTAACACCCCCCCCCCCCCCCAAACCTACTCAAAAAAGGAACATTTGTGTCTTTACCCATAGTACTGTGATTATACAATACGTTATTTTCAGTGTTAATCCCACAATCAGTCCTTGATTTTGTAGTCTTTGATGACTAAATGTTTTGAATTGTGAAGGGTGGTTGTGGTTGGTTGCAGTTTCACACATAAGCACGTCTAGGGTCCATGTGTAACCCTTCAATATTGTGATTTTGTGAGAACGCTCTGATGTTGCCTTTGCCTTTTGGGGCTTCTCTATTTTAGCAGTTCTTTAAAGATATGGTTCACTATCCTCTTTTTCTAGGAACATTGTTAAATAACACAGCTTGGGAAGGAGGAAAGGGGAGAAATAATTGCTGTACCTATCAGAAGTAGGTGGGCAGCCTTACACTGCCAACCTGATGAGAATGGCCTGGGTTTTGGGATTGTCTACTCTGTTACAAACACTTACAAGGATAGGAAGTCTGGAAATGTCTCCAAATTGCTTTTAAAAAAACCCATAAAATTACTAAAAAATTCCATCTTGGAGCAGGGGAGGGAAGAGGTTTTGGTGGTTTGAGCCTTCTTTCATGGTTTAGGATGTCAGAAGAATGACAGCCTTGTGTTACAGGCCACTGCTTTGCTAACTCTGCACTTTTGTGGCCTCATAAACACAGTAACTAATTCTGCTTTTTGTAAAGATTCCATGTACATCCTTTCTGTGGAACATAGGTTGCCAGCTGGTTGGTCTGAGCAAGAATGAGAGTGCTCATTAACTGAGTAGGCTAGAGAAAATACAGGAAACAAGGGAAGGCTTTTTGGAAGATTGCTTGCAAAAGAAATTAATAGCTCTGTTGGATGAAGGATCTTTGTTACTCTCAGTGAAGCACAAGGCTAGTGACTTAAAGCTCTACAGTTAAGAACTTTTGTCATATGGAATGAGTTAAATAGAATTCCTAATCCTGCTAGAGAAGAAATTTCATGAACTTTAGTGGCTCTAGGAAGGAGATGTCTCCCTTAAATCTCTCCCTGTATCTTAGTTTGACTCTTATCTACTCTGACTGCAGGATATTATTATGCATACATAACAAAATGCTAGCAGCAATGGATTTTGCAACATGCTGGAAGTTGACAAGGTTCCTAGAATTATGAATCACAACTTTCCTCAAATGTGACACATCGTAGGAGCCTTGATTATGAGTTTATCTATTGCTGGTTTTTATTTTGTAAAAGATGCTGTGCTATGTGTCACCAGAAAAACAGAATTATCTAGAAGGTCCTGCAGGGAAACGACAGTGCAATTCATAAAAGTTTTAAGGCTCATGGAAGACAGAGGCCAGTGAAAAGTTATTTTCAACAGGGATTTCAAAATATATGGTATGGGAATTAAGATAGGAAGCAGAAAGACCTTTAAACTGCCCTGAAATTGGTAGAACCCACCCCACGGTATGATCTGCAAAGGCTGTGTCGTGTCTATTGAGAAAGACAGTAAAAAATAAAAGAGGCACCCTGAGTTGTTCTGTGCAGTTGTATTTACTGAATTTTCCTTTCAGCACCTAAGAGTCGTCTCCAGAACCGTTTACTCTTTCACCTGGCGCATAAGGTACGATGTCTTCCCTTCATTAATGCTTCGTTTGTTTTCTTTTCAATTTGGTAGTGTGTAATTTATGCTGGCAACCTGGCAGAATAATTAAAATGTCTGTTGTAGCAGGAGAACAAACGTTTTCCATAACCACCCTACCATATTAAAATGTGGAGGAGAAAGTAAGTGTGAAAACATGATCTCAGAATACATGCCCTTAGCTTGTTATCTGAGGAAAGTCTTACCAACGCACTTTACAAGTCATACAACAGGAACCTGATGACATCTTTTATCATGAGGAAAGTACCACTTGAATATAACCAGAAATGTATAAGGCACTATTTTTCCTTTTCTTTAAAGTGTACTGCATTTTCCTAACTTGCAGCTGTCTTATACTTAACAATTTGACCAAAATGATCTATATGCAATTACTGATCCTCTGAAGTCATTCAGTATCCAAGAAGTAATATTGTCTATAGCATTAAACTTACTTTAATTTCAATAGCAATTAAATGCTTATTTCACTTACACACATAGCTATCTTAAACTTGATTTTGTACCATCCTTTGTTTATAGAATCATAGAATGCCAGGTTGGAAGGGACCTCAAGGATCATCTAGTCCAACCTTTATATATTTGTTATACTTAACAGGCATTGTTCTGCTGAAGAGACTGAGTTTAAAGAAGATATAAATCCTGAATGTTATCATTTTGTGACAGGCTTAAAGAGAGACAAAAAGTATTTTAAGAATACTGAGCAGATAGATGGAAAAGAAATACATAAAATGGAATCTGTGTTTAAGAGGAATTTATAACTCCTGTTGAATCAGCAAAGGGAAGCATTGGAATAAGTCATTTAAGTAGACTGGTTAGGTGAATATCATCAACTTCACTATTGTAGTACAAATATAATGAGTATATTTAACTCTGATTCTTGTTTTTATCCTTGAGTGTGTGTTATGTGCTATACAGCAATGCTTTTAAAAAATAAACCATTTAGTTAAAAATCTGGAATTTTAAAGGGCTGATGAAAGAATTTGTTAGTGTTGTAAAGAAGTCTTGTGAAAATTAGTGCTTGTATGTTGATAAGTCTTGCATTTTTCTGCTATCCATGAGAAGTAAGATTTGGATCTACAAATGGCAAAATTTCTGCTGGCTGAATAAAAACAATCAAATCTTTTGTTGCAAAATGATCTGGTGGCAATTACAGA
>VYZX01029528.1:0-10313 GCA_013401335.1 Brachypteracias leptosomus | reverse complement strand
AATAGTATTTCTATAGAAAGAGAGTAAATTTGACAGTATTGTTAAACTCTGAAGTTCTACCAGTACCTGGCAATTGCTCTTTACAAGAAGGGTGAACGGCTGATTACAAAGGGGAGAATTTCACTATCTTCTAAACATAAATGTCTCATCATCATTTGCTCATTTTGAAATAATTATGGCACTTAAGAATGTTGTTCTAGTACATCATTTTTTTCCTGCTTGTCTGTCAGTGCTTCTTGCTAAGCTGCTTCTAATAGCAGTAACTGTACCATACACTCCTCTAATTCTGCACTTCTCCAAGCGAATTCTTTTTTGTAATGATAGATAAGCAAAGAGGTTCCAATTATCACTATTATAACAACCATGGGAAGATGCCATTCTAAGTTGGGAGGCAGCCTAAATTCAGGACTGCGTAATTGTCTTGACTGATCTGCTTGCAAAAGAGGAACTTGTGGATTTTAATGAAGCCAGAAAACCAGCCAGCATTTAGTTGAAGGTTCCAAGAAAGTGACTGACCATCTCATCTAGGCATTAAAAATACATCTCTTTCAGAGCCTTGTGACATTGTTCAACATGCTTAAAAGAGAATTAGGGTTTGAGCAGGCCAAGCTGTTGCTTTTTTTTTTCCTTTTTTTTTTTCTTTCTGGGTTTAAAAAGAAATAAAGGAACATTTCTTTCTTACTGTTTAAAAAGATTTGATTTATAAGATTTTTCTAAAAAGGTTTCCATGAGAAACTACCCCATTCCAGCCCTGAGACAATTGTCAATAATAACATATAATGTATGCTTTACTTCATAAATATATAAAAATTATTAGAGTTACCCGGAAATGTGCTGGGTCTGACTGTTATCGGTTTCGAACTGTTGGACACAGACCTTAAGCTCAACAAATGGGAAATTATGCATTTAGATTCACTAGTTTGTGTGGGTGACCCAAGCATCCCATCCACCAGGAAGGAATGATAATATAAAGACAGATTAATTCCCTCCCAGATAATTATACTTATCTCAAAATCAGACCTTAAATATAAACATAAGCACAGTTCAAGTCAGAATCCAAAAAGTATTAATAAGAAGAAAAAGTGAAAACATGAGGAAAAAAAGGTGTTGGAAATCACCTTCTTCACTTTCCTCACAGTGAAAAATAATCCTTGGGGAAATTTTGTATCCCGTTATCAGAAATGCATAAAAATTTATCATTAAAAAACAAGTCATCAGCACTATTGCCTTGTTATATGTTCTGTATAACAGTATTATAGAATATAGTGATCACCTCAGAAAATAATCTATAGAGTTTTTCAACTGTTTTGATGGATCACATAACTTTTTTGGGGGGAAAAGATCTACAGCCATACTATACATCTCATGTTGTCTGGAGGCTGAGAAAGTGAGGTGAAAACAAATTCGTACTTTGCATTCCAGTGCATGCAATTTTATTGTTTTTACAATATCATACATTTTGTTATTGTTGTCATGACACATCAATCAGGCATTGACAACAGTCAATAGCTTGATCTCTAGTATCTGATGCTATTAGCTATCTATCCACTTCTTTGCATGTATATTCACAACTTTTTGCGGTTCTACAGATCACCTCTTGAGGTTTTACATCCATTCACAGCACCTTCAGTAACAACAAAACAGTTTGCTTTCACTGATGGCTCTCTGCTCCCCTTCTTAAAGAAAGTTTCACCTGTGATATCCCCATATAGGCCTGCTGTGTTCAAAAAAAACCTTCAAGGACAGAACAATCTATCCCTTAGAAATCCTAAATTTTTCCTGTTGTGCTTCATTTCCCTTTATGCAATTTAACTCTATTCCTTCTTGTCACAGACCAGGACACTGGTGTTTTAATGTCAAATGTCTTTATTTAAATTTATTCAGGAAGATTTTTCTCTTTAAACACTCCTAGATTGTCCTCCCTGATTTACTGGTAAAATTCTTATTCTCTTCCATAGAGCAGTATCTGCATCCATAACAATAAAAAAGATATTTTAATCCAATATTTCTTTTCTTCTATGACAAGTTTTCAAACAGAAAAAGGTTTAGTAAGTTATCAGAACCATATGATATTCATCCAAGGCATCTAAAGGAACTCAAGGATGAAATGTTTGAACTATTGACAATAACCTTTTCATTAAAAATTCTTCAGAGTCCCAGCAAATATAATGCCAAATTTTGAGAAGGGTCTCAGACAGTTACAGAGAATGGATTCCACCAGAAAGACTGGCAGTCTTACTAGGAAAAGGGGATAGGAAATAAAATACATAATATTTTGTCCATGGATAGAGGGACAAGGGTGATATACTGCAATGAGTAAGTTATTGGCAGAATCTTGTCTCACAATTATACTGTAGTTACTTGAATGAGTCTATAAATATAAAAGGCAGATCAAGGTGATAGGGTCAGTCTGGATTTCTGAAAGACTTTATTTTAAAGTGAAACAAATTATGAAAGCTGATCTTTCCAGGTAAATAACTTGTTAAGAAACCACAAGAGTATACTGTGGAAAAATTATGATATTTGCCATATTCTGACAGGAAGCCCTATGCCTGAATTGTCAAAGGCTTCCCTACAGATCCACTGGATCTCCTAAAGTGTTAAACTTATTGAGTATCTCCTCCTCTCACTTCAGAGACCAATGAATTTTCAATCTTTAAATAAACTTAATTCTACCAAAATTCTTAGGAAAACCAATTTTTAAGAGACTCAGAGAAGGCATCAGCCTTTTTTCCTTAAGAATATTTATTATTTAGAACACCCGAGAGAGGGACTTACCAAACATCCTGATATAAATTAGTAGACATGACAAATACCATCCGTACTAATTGCTGAGAAGCACAAGTTCCCAGTTTAAGATAAATGTTTCAAGGATTAAAGAGAATCTTGCCTTCAAAATTGCTGATACAAACTCATTGCATTTTCATTTTCCTCTGAGCGCTGTCTCTGCATTTCCGGTTGAGCATAAACAGTCTGCATATAACTCCAGTATTTATTCAGTTGCCAAAATTTGAGCTTCCTTAAATAAAAGACAGTAAACAATGAGGAGGTTACTAATTTCATCACCTACCTCATCTCACTAAGGACTTTAAACTACAATTATTTTTACAGATCATGAAAATTAGGACCTCTTGGGACTTTGAGACGTCTTATTTGAAGTGCTATGAAAACCTTAGAGCAATCAGGAGCCATGTTAACTATTATAACAGACATGTACAGAGCAGATAAGTTACCCTGCAGTTAATTTGTAAACTGCAGATTAGCATCTTAAAGCAGAATAGATCTTTTTTAAGTTAGCATCATGACAATATTTTTTTTATCTTATGTTTCTTTCAGCTGAAAGGCCTGTAATAGAAATTCACCTAGTATGCATTTATGTTAATAAAATTCTATATAATTTGAAATGACACATTATAAATACATAGAAATACATATTGGAATATGTAAACCTTGCGAAAGTTCACATTTGTGGGGTTGGGTTTTTTTAACTTGCCATTAGGCAAATTTACTTATCTTTGTGACTAACATTTGATGTATATTCTTTCTGAAAAAGGTATTTCTAAACATTAATTTACATTAGCAAGAATTTTTCTACCCAAAGTCAGCTCATTTGGATCCTTTTCCAAATGATCGGCAAGCTTGGGAACAAATAGAACTGACTACACAGGGAAAAATGCCAGCTCTGCTTCTTTCCTGATAGTTTGAGGAAATAAAATACCTTATAAAAAGGTTCACTTCCAAGCTTGGTTGTTTTTTTCTTTTTTCTTTTCAGTTGTCACAGAAATAGATTTTATATCAATTACTAACATAACAGCACTGATAATTTTGAAAAGGTTATATGGAAATTGCACTAACATCAAAAGTCACATTTGGCGAACTTTATGACAGTTTTTGCAATGTTGTTAGCTGATTCAAATTTCCTTGCAGAATACCAATCATATTCCTACATTTGTAGAATAAAACACGAATAAAATATGAAAGTTTGACATTAATAAATATTAATTTACAAGTCTTTCTTGAGTTCTATTCCATCTCTGGCAAGTTCTATGTAAAATATTAGTAGGCTCACTTCACAAAGCTCCATTGACCTCTAATGATCACGGTGAAATTTGTTTTTCATAACGTTCTTTTATGGGCAGCTCATAACACTCTTATGATGAATAAGGTTACATTTAGCATGTCAACCACCTTTTTGATAGCTATATATAATTTTTATATAAATTAACCTGCTAAGGAAATAGAACATAAAAGATACAAGTAGGTCTTAATAACACAGTTTTTAAATGACAACTATAAATTCGATTGGTGATAATGAAATTATTTCAATACAACTTCAGCATATTTTGTTATTAAAACTAAATGTGAACAAAATATGATAATGAAAATTGTTCCTATTTTAAATGATGATTATACTCTGAAAATTAATAGGCTGAAAATTATTCATCATATAAAAAGTGCAGGCACTAGAACAACAGAAAGAATCAAACAGGATGGACAAAAGTTATAAGTGAAAAACTGAATATTGATAGAATGTCCGACATTGTGCAAAAATCACAAATAAAATATTAGGAAAGGAGATATCACTTTGCTGTGTCTAATGATTCCCGAAATAAACCAATGAATCTATACACACTTCTTTCTACATTATTGTTCAACATCCTGTCTCGTTATTGCAAAGGAGTATCTCAGCTTATAAAAATGTAATCTTATGGAAATATTCAAAATCTGCTAACATTTAAAAAATATATCTGTTAAAGGAAATAATTTCATCTTTAAATTCCACCACCTACCCCCACCCCCCCAGCCATTCACTTTAATAAAACAAAGTACCATAGCATTTAATACTATTGACAATGCAACAGTTTTATACTTTTAATTTCTTCCTTTTGGTATTTATGTTCCCAAACTACAGTATTTCCAGGTTTTGTTCTGAATTAGAAAAAATATTTTTTAGAATGTTGCAATGTCCCATTAAGTGTATATTCTATTTTTTCCTGAAACTATTCTAGAAACAGATAAAATCTTGGACTGTGCTGGATTTTGTCATTTCACTCCATAAATCAGGATCTCAGTCCAATGTTCGGAAGTTCAAGGGAACTGCAATTCAATGAGCCCTCCTGCAGCAGAAATGTTGAGCAGCCTGTTGTAGAATAACACAAGGTAACAGGTCTACTCTTCTAATTTCTACTGGGAAGAATGAAGGGGCTTTTTAAAAAGAAAAAGGAGGAAGAAGAATTGGAAAAATCTGCTGATTGTGTAATGAAGAATGGATAAATAACTAATAAATTACATTGGAAATTCTTTGTGCTGTTATGTATCTTGTAAAGCAACAGGTAGATTCCCAGCTGAGCTAGACATGGTTCAAGACTACAAATACCCAAACTGGGGGACTGGCAATAGAAGTCAGGTAAGTCATTCCCTTGCTCTAATTGCTGCAAAGCAATGATTAAATGATAGCCAATGACAAAGCCTGCTCATCCTTTTTGGTTACCAACACACATTCTGCGTGATTTTGGACTTCTGACAAATTATGGTGAAGTTTGATTGTCAGAGAAAAAAAGAGTGGAAACAAGATGAAAAATCTGAGTTTTATTAGTTCAAAATAGAAATTAAGATGTAAGTGAAAATTTTAAAAAGTCGTAAAACTGAAGTACTAAATCAACATGACCTATAAGAAAATCTATTTCTAATAGAATTTTTCATAGGAAAAAACCCAGCTCTGGCAAAAGATTGACCTTAAAAATTAATTTTACTAAAATAAGCTAACATTGGCTAGAGGCTAATTTTTTTTCTCAGCTTTGCATGAAGGTCAATCTCAGATTGACAAATTAAACTCCAGGTAGCATAATAAAATTTCAGGATACCAGTCTTAAGAGGTCAGCTCAGGACAACATTAGTATACTAACAAAAGACAGTTTGCTATAAGAAGGGAACAAAGATATCAAGATGTCAGAAAAGGATATTTAAGATTGTTAACTCTCTTTTTGACAAAACCCAGAAATTTCCACTGGAGAGTAAATAAATATTCATGAAAGGGTTTGATCCATGAGATGAGTTTCTCTGATTATGAAGAATTTCTCATCCACATTATGATGAGGTTGTCATCCTGAATATGAGAAGGGAGGGAAGAAATATGGATAGAGGTTTACTATCTTTCCAAGACACGGGAATATTCATAAGAGCCTTTCATATTTCTTGGTGTTTCTAAAGCAGCAGTAACTCATTTTCTGCTGGACTGTCAATAATGAAAGAGAAGCCTCTTCCTTTCCTTCTCTATCAAAAATGCTTTTAAGAAAGAATAAGGGAAATTTTTATTCATATTATGTATCCCTAGAAGGAATAAAGGTGTAGAATTACATAGATTGAGGAAAGTTATAGACTCAGTAGTATTTTTTTATTTACTAGTATGCCAATATTTTCAAAGTTTAAATACATCCAGTTTCTGAAACAATATCCAATATGGGCATCCAATCTAATTTCTTTCACAGCTGACATTTACTCACAAGGGATAGTCTGAAATTTCCTAGCAGAATAGGACACAGAGTTTAGAATATTTTAGTAGCAATTGCTTTCTTTACTCTGACATTAAAATCTAAAATTAATTCTTATTCACCGCTGATTTTTCCTGTGTAAAAAATCTGCAAAAAGCAATAGGCAGTGGAGTGGCCAGGGAAGACTGTGCTATGTTGTCATCACCTCTAGTGAGACTCAGATTTTTCTGCATTCACTGTTGGGCACAGAATAGTCTACCTCCAAGAAAGAGAAACAGTAAGTCCTGAAGCAGTAACATTTAACAGCTGAATTAACACCTGACAGAAAGACAAAACTAATCATTCTAGTCACTGTACAGGACTTCTTTCATGTTCCTTTCCATCCTATGGATACAAAACCTTCCCAACTGCGCTAGGTCTATTGCAGTTGTAGTTAAACTTCCAATGGTTGCTTTATAAAGCCACAGCTCACATGCAATTTGCAATCAAACTTAGGCACAAAGAGCAAAAATTAGCAGGATAGAAAGCTACGAGTGAAAAGAAAGTTCCATTTCACCTCTTTTTGTAACATTTTTTACACAGAATTTGCTACACCACTCTCTACATCCTGATACACATTTGTCTCATTTACATTCAGACACGTTGTCATTTGGAAATACATTTGATTACATAAACAAATATTAAGTCTGGCTTTTGCTCCTATACTTTAGATATTCTTGAATAATAAAGTGTTGTGGTTTAAGGTTTGGGGAAGGGGAGGGACAGGTGGAGCGGCTATTCCACTCCCCTTCCTGCCACACTCTATATAAAGGACACAGGAAGTTCCGCTCGCCCCCTCCTCGCTGGAATTTGCTGCTGGCTACGGACGGCTCTGTGGCTGCTACAACTCCACGTGGCTCGGGAGAAATCCAGTGGCATCTGAGGATCGGTGTTGTATATATTTGTATATATACCTTCCCTCGTTACTTCTGTATATTTCCCTTTCTCTGATATCCCTTTTTGTTACTCCCTGTTAAAAGTTGTGCTCTTAATTTTCCAACTTTGTGTGAGGCCTTTCTTCCTCCCCTGGGAGGGAAGAGGGGAGGGGGAAGAGGGGTGAAACTAATTCTGCTCTGTGGGGGTTGCCCTGAGCCCTAAACGGAGACATAAAGTGATCTCCACATTTATCTTTCAGACACAGAAAGCTCAGAAGTTCCTGGAGGAAAAAGAAAATCTCTTTTTTTCTTTAAACTAGGCTTATATACAAAATTGTTTTATACTAAAATTTCCAGCTTCTCCTACAATGGGTTGCGTCAGTTCATATCTCAATGAATGTGGTAACACAGTAAAACTGATGTAACCCAGCATGAATCGTTGCAAAACATACCAGTTAGAAAGCCATGCAAGAAACAGTTACTGTCATAGATAAGAACATAAAAACGTAGTATGTTATGGTACTTGCAATGATGCAGCCAGCGGTGAGATGATACAAAGCATTTCAGCAAAATACCACCTTCATCACTTCCTTTCTGACAAGTTTTACCAATCATTTTGTAATGAAAGTCATTTTACTCCAACATCCAGCAACTTCTGACAATTTTAAACCTATACAATATTTTCTAACTCTTAAAATCAGGAATATTCCACAGTAAAAGTGAAGCCAGTCATGTTCAACTTTAGCATTAAGCACACATCCACTTTAAAGTGACCATCTGCCTATCTGTTTTACAAAGAACTCCAACATGTAACAATTTTTCACTAACACTTGACTTTCCTGATCTCAGGCTGATTTACACTACAGAATGTTACTATAAACAGACTGCTGGAAAGCCTTGAATTTGAGGCACTGTGCAAAAGATTGCAGCATTATATGAGAATTTTTTCAAGACCTGACTGCAGTATCTCTTCAGGCTACTCTTAGGTGAACTAGTATGATCTATAATAGAATTCCCCAGAAAAAAAAAAAAAGGCACAGGATGGAGTGCAGTCTAACCAAAATGCTTCTAACAAACAAGTATTGACCATGAGCCAGGTTCATATGCTCATTTTTTTCTTTAGTTTGTTACTCAGGCAGGAAAGCTTCCCTCATCCAGCCTCAAAAAAAAAAAAAAGGCACAGGATGGAGTGCAGTCTAACCAAAATGCTTCTAACAAACAAGTATTGACCATGAGCCAGGTTCATATGCTCATTTTTTTCTTTAGTTTGTTACTCATGCAGGAAAGCTTCACTCATCCAGCCTCAGAAAAAAAAAAAAGGAAAAACAAGACAAAACAAAAAATCCCAAACAAACCACCCACACAAAATCAGAAGTGGTTCTTGTTGGGCAGTCCTGAAATCTGAAATCTCACTGTGGAGCTTTGCAAAGACTGAAGCCCTTAGATAATCAATTATAAATATAATATTAATAGGAATTAGCCACCTCCGTGTCCTTTACAAATCCTAGCCTGGATTAAAATATGTAACAAGATAGTCTCACAGAATCTAGCATCTATAAACAAGTTACAGTTCAGCCAAGAAAACAGCTTGCTACTGCAGTCTTTGTTTAAATGGACTATAAAGTAATCTTAAATGAAAGAGCAGTTCAACTTTTTTATTTTTTTGCAAAGCCTTATGACAATGACAATATTTACAGCCCACACACAGAAACACAGATGGGTAGGAATTAATCTGCCAAAATAACTTTCCCCAAACTTGTGGTGGACTTGCCTGAATGAAGGTTTTATTATGGTATGATTAATAATGCTATTCAGAAGTACAGGGTCAAGAAGAGGCATGGCAGCAAAGACATGGGTAAAAAAAACCTCTGGTGTAAAGAAGTAGATCACTTTTTTCACATAAATGTGAAATTTGTACATCACTGCATGTTGTTTTTCAGCATCTATCTACTCTTTTCACTGAAGCGATGAACACAGAAACTATATAAAAAATTGTCTTGAATACAAGAATGCATATGCTACAAATACCATTGAGTTTACTGATACTGCAAAGGATTCTGTGTTAATTTCCACAATAGAACAAGAGGAAATAGGTAGCTTTTGGCTGGTTTTTAATAAACCTGATTTTATGTTTCAAAGGTCAGTTATTTCCAGCAATTAAAAATAATTCTGAAATATAGTTATTTTCCTTCCACATTAACACATTTACTTTTGTTGTGCCATATCAGATATTTCAAATTTTCAGAAGAAAGTACAAATTCCTTCTGGCATTTGTTACTGTTATACAACTGAGACAATCTTACATCCACATACAATTATGTTTATAAAAAGGTTTATCCCAGCAAATTCCACCTGAAGTGTCAAACTACAAAAACTCAATACAAGCCATTTATGTGGGCTGTATAAGAACAGTTTCCTGTTTTCAAATATTATGTTGCCTTTTCTTACCTTCCTCTATAACTGTCCAGCAATCTGTTTTATAAACTCTTCCTCAAATGAGACTACATTTATTAAAAAGCAAAGTCCATACCACATGGACCATTCTCTTCAGCCAAAAAAAAACCAACCAAAAAAATCTATGATTACTGGACAGCCTTTTTAGCTGTATGGTGTTCATGGTTTGGATTGCTGGATGAAAAAATACAGTGTAACAACATTTTTATCGACTATCTCAAAGGATGCAGTAATTAATTTTTTTCTCACTAATGTTCTTCATGGATGCTGTTATTGTTATGGTGACTGTTGTAGGATTGCTTTAATATGAAAATGAAGGCAGCATGCTTTAGAAACTTCAGAGGAAGATTTCTCTATGAGGGTCAGAGATAGCAAGTGAAATACAGGATTAAGCAGAAAGGGTTCTTATAGCCCAGAGATTTTCTTTTCATTCCCTTTGTTGTGGTTTAAGGTT
>VYZX01029514.1:0-25093 GCA_013401335.1 Brachypteracias leptosomus | reverse complement strand
CATATATTAGTGATAACAAAAATTAATATATTTAAGTACAGTCAGGAAACTGATCTATAATACGTTCAGCCACTACAAGAATGCTAAGTCTACAAGAATGCTAAGTTTCAGACATGTTCCTTGTATTTAAGGACTACAGTAAAGGTAATAGCATTTTTATTATTTGCAAGTTATAGCTGTGCTTTGCCAGGAAAATGTTGCAAAGGCCTGGAAAGCAAGAGCAAAGATACGCCACATGGATGAGTTCACGTACCCACTATTCAAGCAGTAGACTGTGGGGCTCTTTCTATTGGCTGAGAGTGGGATGAACTGGCAGAAAAAAACCCAGCCCATGCTGCAAATTGCAAGAACTGACTCACATTTATGTAACAGGAATTGTCTACAATTTATACAGGATATTGACTCACATCATACCACAAAGGAAAGAGCATTCATAACATACCATGCTGTGGATATTTTGCAGAACAAAGACCTAATTAACATGCTAGTAGGAGAAATTCAACTTCATGTTATCTAATAGGAGACAAAACATTTTCAAAACTGAATATCCTAGGACATCTGGAGTTTGGCACTGGTACTCCAAGTCTCCCTATAAATAGAAACTGAGAGTCAGGGAAAAAATGTTCTCAGTGCTGGTGAAAAAAGGAACAGCTGCAGCTCTTTGTAAAGGAGATAGTGAATCACAGACCTGATCTTGATGGAACTAATGGATAAAAGTCCTGTGATTCCCACCTAAACTCAAATGTAACACTGTAAGGTAAGAAAAGCCCTGGCTTGAACAACAGTCAACTGACAATTCTTGACAAGGAGTAAAATTTTCCATTCTGGACTATCCATTTTCATAAAAGCAACAGTCAGATTTATGATTCCACTAACAATATGCATATTCTAGATTACACTAAGAAAAAAACTTTGTGTTATGTATTTGTGTAAAAGTTGGATGAAAAACCCAGGGAAACACAGCTAACATTTGGGTTTGGTTGTAATTTTAGTCGGTAGCATTGACAATCCTCAAGCATGTATTTTGCATCTATTTTCTTCACTTTACTGATTTTCTTTTTATTACACTGTTTATCATTCTTTTAATGCACTGGGATTTTTTTCCTCTGTTTTTTAAACAGTTGGCAATGAGCTTTTTTCTTCCCACCAAAAAAGGTCTTTGCCAAGCAGAGTAAGATGGACTGTGCAGTTATTCCAGGAGCTCATTTAAGTTCCAGGTCCTCAGTCTGCCTTCCTCCAGCTACTGTAGCCAAGACTGTAAACCACATCAGGACAAATGGTAAGATAGGGCCAGACATCATTTTTAGTTTGGCCGTAAGAGATGGATACAGGTAGGACACTCTATATACTTGTTTCTTTAAAAACTAACTACATTAGCCTTGGTACTGTAAAAGAAATCATTATTTGCTTTATCTTGATAGAGGCATTACACTACCACATTTAATATTCTCAACTGGAAATTAATGTAATAAGAACTTAGTGATTGTCAATGAGATGACACAGCATTCAAAAAGATTCATTCAAGATAAGACCTTTAAATTGTTCCATCATTAGAATGATAATTATGGTACTGCAAAACAACCAATGCTTACACCTTAATTTTTTTCTTCTAACTAGCATTTTTATCAATTTCAGCAGCTGGGGAATAGCAGAAGCAAACATCTTTTAGAACAGCCTTAAGTTTAAGATTCAAGGGAGAATCACATTTCAGTGCACTAAGTTTTCCATAAAACTTTTGAGAATAAAGAATTAAGATTGCACAGTGGCAGCAACTGCAGGATCAAATGAGCAGACCTCCAAAACCAAGGAAACTGAAGTTAAGGTAATTTAATTCTCTGCACAACAGAAAATATAAATTTAGTGAATAATTACACTCTAGTACTCTTTTCTTTTCCCACTGAAATATAAACTAACATAGGTATGAACTACTGCGGGCCTGCTGGAAAACTCTGATTAAGCACAAATGGGAAAAGAAATTTTATTCAAGTTGGCCCCATCAAACTGAATGCCAGTCCACATCAGTTGTTAACGCATAAAGCTGAATGTGGCAGTCAAAAGGAATGACCAAAGCACTAAACATCATAGTATTGACTGCTTATATAAGCAGTTGTGTCAATTTTTATACTCAAAGACAAGAATCTAGCACCTTTTTCTCCAGTTTGGTATACCTGACAAACCAAAAGAATTGCGCTGATTTAATCATTGCCACTTAGTGTCACTTCTTCATACTAATTTGACTAATAATTTGTCTCATGTAGAGTGACAATGAACTCCAAATTCTGCATTAGCAGCACCCAGTTCCAGACAGCAGTACTCATTTACTCTCAGGGCGTAGTTCTCTTTGAACAGTGAGTTGTTCTTAAAGTAAATAAAAGCTCTATCCCACTGTACTGAACATTAGTGTGTAAAAAAAATCAAATGCATTGCACAAACTCCCTCTATTGTAAATAAGTTTCACAACAGAAACAGCCGCCTATTTTCTCTTAATATGTACCTAATTATCACGGTATTAATTGTACTGACTGTATACTCTATAACTAGCTTAGTTATACAAATTTTATGAAGTCTATTCTATACATAGATGAAACTACACTACTGTGTGTTAACATATAAAGTGTTTGTAGAGTCACTTCCATACTAATAGTTGTAGGATCATGGCCTTTTTCTTCACAGCATAGCTGTAAAGGTCTGATCCTGAGTGTTTTCATCGAAGTCTTAAAACTACTGCATGGCATGTCAGCAAAGGCTATGTAAGTCACTGTTTGAAAAAGCTAACAAAATACTTTTAATGAAGTGTCAACTTTCATAGCAATTTTCTGTCAAATGACTGCTGTTGTGTAAGACTTCTAGAGAACAGTCCAGAGTCAAACAACAACATGAAAATGCTATGCAGGGCTATGGCCAAAGTCCTACAAATGTCCCATGTTTTCCCAATCTGGAAAATAAACTCCCAATTGCATTTTTCATGTCCCACAGGAGCTAAAGCAGGTGTGGACTACTGTTAAAGACTGCTGCCCTTAGACATACAGTTCAAAAATAAGACTGGTTTCCCATCTCTACACAGGGTGAGGGGGAACAGGCTTTATATAAAAAAACCTCTATAAACAGCCAGAAGTTCAATATATTTCAGATATGATCCCTATGTCTTTGCACCTGGCAACCAGGTACTCCACTTACAAATTCAATCAGAGCTGCTCAATAGCTGGCAAAAGCCTGGCATTTTCTGGCCCACTTGGGTCCTTCTGGACAGAAAGCAAAAAATCAGAATGGTGGTATGTCATAAAACCACATAAAAAAAAGTGGCAGCTATAATGAGAAATTAAATATCTTACTAAAAACCTGCCTAAACTAAAACAATGATGAAGTTGTATTTAAGGCAATGGTTAAGCATGTTTGTGAACATTAAAAATCCCAGTCATAGCACATAAAGGATAAATATAAACTCATTGCTTTAATGTCTGTTGCCCAACTCCTGTGTTCAGATAACTTAAGGACTGAAAAACAAATCCACCAATGCAGAGGAAAAAAATAAATCTGTAACTTAGATTTACTAGGTAAAACTGAATTGCATTAGAGCACAGAGTAGGATCAAAAGATTACAAGGAAGGATTAAACAGATACTTAAAGCATAAAGAAGCACAAGCATAAATCAACTCTGGATAATGAAACTGCAGGAACAGAGGTAACACAGAAAGGCAAAACTGTGGCAGTAAAACAGAGAAAGACAAGGAACTGAAAAGAGAATATGAATGCTGAAGAAGCAACAGAAATAAATGGAACAAACCAAAATTACAGTATACCACTATGGCACTTTTTGCAGGGCAAATAAAATCATATTACAAGAATCAGGAAGTTCCAAAAGCTACTGAAGCAGGCTCAGCCACTTGCCGTGGGGTAAAGAAAAAAACTTGAAAAAGATGAGGAAATGAAAAGAAATGGAATGATATCACATCTTTCTGATGCTGAAGTAAAGTATCCAAAAACTTCTTATAAAAGTTAAAATACTGGACATACACCGTCATGATTTCAGATTTGGTTTCTAAAGGTGACAACCCCCTGCAATGATTTTTCATACTTTAGGAAAAAACATTTCCATTTCAGTGCACAGTGAGGAAATCAGGTCACCAGTAAGTAAGATGACCATTTGTCTCAGTTTGGTTTAATATATTACGTGATCCAAAATTTCTTGGAGGTTTCTGCACTTTAAAGATAAACCAATACTTCAAATCAAGTTCCTTTAGCCAGAAAATGATGACAATAGGTAAAATATACAGTAAAATATAATCAGCTTTACATATAAATGCAAATTTTATCACAGTTTTCTCTTTGTCCCATATGTATCTAATGAGCAATGAAAGTGTAAAATGTAGCTTCCTTTACCAAGTCTTCATTTTAAATTAAATAATTTCAACAGCCAAAATTTTAAAGTGCAACTCAGTTTGTAAAAAAAACCAAACCCAAAATAAAACCAAACACCTTCAGTAATACTACAGTTTTTCAACATGCTGGTAATAACAATGATAAATCACTCACAATAAAAATTGGTCTAACAGTGAGCAGTGGTTGTGCAAAGTAATCAAGTCAGAGGAATTATTTTTTCAGGTGGAAAACAAGGTAATCTTCAAAGCCAGAATTAAAAGTAGATTTATCTATGCAGTTAAATTTGTGGTTTTAAAGCTAAGGGCTAAGCCTTTCCAAAAGCTTGTAAAATGTGGATCCTGAAACAGAAGCACTGCTGGAGTGCCAATGCACTCCACCCAGTGCAAACTTCATTCAGGTAACTCCTGTCTCTCTAATTAAAAACTCTTCCCTAGAGTTACATCAGATGTAAACTTCAAGATAACACGTTCTCACAGATTTTCAAACACTTACATAGAGCAGTGTCCTTCAGAAGACCTCCTCCCTGAGTACCTTTAAGACAGTTTTCCTTACCTTTAAAAATAACAGAAACAATAGGATCTGGTTTCCCAAACTTGGTTTTAGGGATATTGATAGCAGATTCCACAATCACCCGAAGCATTGTTTCTAGTCTTGACTAAACGATGGTTGTTACCAGAGAAATCCGAGGAAGTCTTAAGTTTCAAACTCCTTAACTTCTGGACTGAAATGCTACCAGGAAGAGGAGGCTGGGAACAGCTGGTTTACAGCAAAGAAAGTCTATGGGTGGATCTATGACAGACTAGCTACTGCAGGCTATGAAAAAAAAAAGAACCTGTAAATTGACACCAAGTTGTGTTGCTGCACAAAAAGAGCTCTTTCTAGTGAAATCTAGTAACAGAAAGGGCATAATATACAAGTGCACTTTTTTGTTGTTGCTTTTATTCTTAAGCTGTGTGATAAGTCACCCAAGTAACCAAGGCAAAAAATAAGCATAAGCAACATGAATACTAAGCACCACTCCAATGCTCAAGACATATCACATCTGCCTCTTGGTATATCAAAGTATTACATTTAACAATAGCTTTTTTTTTTTTTCCTTTTAATTTTTAGAACTTCATTGTTTGTAAATGTTTTTAGCTCGCCTCCATGTCAGTGTATAACTACAAAATACCTAGGGCCTTAAAAAATAGTTTAAGTGCTCCCCCTCCAGTTGTGCTCTGGAACAACTACGTTTTACACAAAAATAATACAGGTTCCACATTTAACACGCTGAATTAGCGGATTTCTTGGGAAATTATTAAAATATAGATGCATTAAGTAAAAATAAATAGGAATCAAGGAGATACATACAAAAAATATGAGAAGACCTTCTGTATTGTCTGGAGGCCTATAAATACTTTGTCTTAAACACACGTAATAGATTTCTCTATAAATGAAACTAGATAAAACTTATATGGTAAGTAAAAAGCACTCTTTGCTCTAAGCTACCTCGTGTTCAGATTTACAGGAGTTTTTGTTCAGCTGAGGACCAGATGCAAAAAAACAAACAGTGCACAGTACTCCTGCAAAATATGTTAAGTGGAAATGAAAGAAGCCAGCAAGATGGACCAAAATGAGCCATATGGGGACAAAGTTCAGCCTAACTTTTATATGGTCACACAAAAACTATCCCAGCTAACTACTTTGGAGACCAAGATGGACCTTGTTTCCTTTCTAAAGATTAGATTTTGGGTAGCTGAGGATTTCTGGGGAAGATAACGTAATCTAAAATTAGCATGTTCAGGAAGGAACGTGGATAAAGACATGGAAGGACACAGTAGACATGGCTGAAGCATCACGGTGGGTTGTTCTGCCCTTACCAACCCCAGTCTCGGACAAGTCCCCCAGCTGGTGCACGGCAGAGCCACAGGCCAGGCTTGCTGCCCCAGGCAGCTGGTAGCCACTTCCATTTCTGCCCAAACAGTAAGGGAACTAAAACCTGGTGCAGGGTGGGGAGAGACGTCCACCGGGCAGTAACATGAGGTGGCGCTCACCTGCCACCACTCTTCCTTTTGTAATTGTCCTTTAGCAACAAAACGAAAATCACCTCAAAGGGAGAATGGATTTCGGCCTCGCAAAGAGGAGGCAAACACGGCCCCCAGCCGCCCTGCCCGGGGCGGGGCTGCCCTCTCCTCAGCGCGGCCGGCCGCCAGCACGCTGCAAAACGAGCTGGGGAGAAGGCAGGCCTGATGGTATTGGCCAGTTGGGTCACGCGGCTGCGCACGCCAACCAATGGGGAGCCTTATCTCAGGCGTTCCGCCCAACGCCGGGCAGCTCGTGCCCCTCCAGCCCCGCCCTCCCAGCTCCCTCCAGCCAGTGTCTCCGCGGAAGAGTTCTCTAACCCCGCCCCCTAACTTTTAGGACCCATCGGAGGCGCCGTAGCTCTCGCTTGTCCTACGAGGTGGCTCGGGCGGAAATGACGATGTTGAAGCCGCGCGATTCAAACTCCCGGAAGCGGGGCTGGGTTGGGGCCGACCGGAGCAGCAGCCACCGGGTACAGCCTCCCGCTGCCCCGCGTTGGCCCGGGGTGCGCCCGGCCCTAGAGCCGCCAGCAGCAACCGGGGGGCCCCGTGCTGTGTCACAAGCCGCGTCCTGCCCGGCAGAAGGGATCGTTTTTCCCTAACGCGGCGTTTATCTTTTGTAGGTGCTTAAAGATGAGTTCCAAGGCGGCCAAAGAGACGGCCAAAATCATTGGCAAGTGGGGCTTTAAGCCGGGTGGCTCTAAATCCGAGAGTGACCTTGAGAGGTACAGGCGGGAGAACGCTGCCCTGAGAAAATCGTTGGAGGACGCCGTGAAAGGGAATGGCAGAGTGACGGACATGGAAAGGAGCGGGCTCCTAGAGGTAAGGCGCTGTTTGCCTTGAGCAGTTTCTGAGAAGAACATGGTTTGTAAGCAGTTGCCTAAGAACATGCCAAAAAGTGCTGAGTATTTGCTTGAACTATATTCTCAAGCTCCTACTCAGCTATAGGTAAATAAAACTGTAATCAGTCCACCACATTATTCTTCCATTACAACCAGGGAGCAGAAAGTAAGACTGCAGTTTTCACACTCTGCACTCCTTTCAAGGTAAACCTGTGGTTGCAGAGAAAGAAGTTCAAGACTTAGTATGTGACTTGGTCACATACTGTCAGACTTCCCAGAAGGGCTGGGGAAACTTTACATGAACTCTTTCAAAGGATACAACTAATGGAGACTAGGCACACTAATATTTCTAGGATACTTATTTTGACCATAAGGCTTTCAGTGTGTTTGCGCTACAATGTCAGCTGAGAAGTGCCAACCCAAGTACCAGCTATGGCCAGGCAACTCATGTACTGTTGTGACTAAATTTCTTATTGTATTTGCTGTATCTGGTGGAGTTGCTGTTTGTTCAGTGTTGGTTACTGATTTACAGGTGGAAATTCACAGGCATGTTTAGATATACTAGGTACTATTTGCTGTCAGTATTTTAATTCCAGTGAGCACTGTGTGGTTTTCAGCCACTCCTTAAACGAGGCTTTCTAAAATTAAATTTCTTTCCGTTTTTGTCATCTTCTAAGAACTACATGTTAACATGTAGGATTTCAACATCAACCTTTCTCATGGGAAATTAAATGCTACTGTAGCAGAAGTTTATGTAGAGCCCCAAGGTACCTCAAATGTAGTACTAAGCCTATATAACAATTACCTGTGCTGGAGGCCTACTGAAAATGATGCCTGTTGAAAATATCTACTAAAGCACATTTCAAAACTAAAAGGCCAGATAATGTGGAAAACAGAATTCTTCTGAATAGTTTTACAATAATTTTTTTAACTTCACTTATTGTCATTTAGTTTGCAAGAAGGCTCTGCTGCCTCTTAAAAGCTACTAAATATGCTGATGAACACTAAGAAATGTATTGCCAGCCTCTTCATTAGAAGTGTTCTAGAGTCTTGTACTGCTTATGTTTTAAGGTTCATATACTGTAGTTATCAGTATTCATGTAAAAAACTGAATACCTACCAAGTCTGTGAAATTTGGTTCTTTGCATTCTTTCCTTGTTTCATCTGCTTAAGACTGGTTTTACTGTCACTTGAAATATTTCAGGTGATCATAGTAGTATTATGATGATCACTGTTGTATTGTCTGTTTTAAGTAATATTCTCAGCTAATTAAAGGCAAAAAGAGAACCTTTCAAAGTTAGTATCTTCTCAAACTGTTGTACACTTGCTAATGCATTTGCTGCATAGACTGACACTCGTGTTACCTTTTTATTCTGTTTCATTCAGAAAATACTTTCCCTTGAAAAAGAAAAAGAAAAACATAACCATTTTCTTGGAGAGAAGGATAAAGAAATCCAAAACCTGAAAGAGAAACTTAGGTCCAAAAGCAAGAGTAGTGAAGTCTCCTTATTACAAAGTCAACTAGAGGAAAAAACAAAGGAAACAGAAAGGAAAGATGAGTTACTTCATTCTCTATCGGAAGAAATGAACTGGTTAAAATGTAGTTTATCCACTGTTACTGCAAAATGTTCTGAGCTTGAAAACAGAGCTGGTACTTCTCAGGCATCCCCGGTAAGCACTGAAGAAATGTAATTGCAAATTCCAAATGTAACCTGTTTACAATTAAGTTAGACTTGGAATATGTGCCCACTGAGCACCAGTATTTGTTATAAAATAGGATGGATTTTTAATCTTCTTACAAGTTGTGTTCCGTGCTGAAATAATCTTTTATGAAGAGAGATGGTATACAGATTGAATGCTAAATGAACAGTGAGGGAGCACAACTTCAAGCAATGCAGCTGGCCAGGGAATTCTCTAATGCTGCACTGCAAGGTCTTCTCTCTTTTTCAAGCTCACACACAGGTGATGATTCCCTGTTGCTTGAGCAGATACGATGCCCTTCTCTGGTGTGCGCTCAGTGATTCAACAGACTGAAAAGGCAGCAGTAATGGAGACATGAGGCATTAATAAAGATACTAAGCTCCTCACCTAATTCAGCTTCAGTCATGAGAATACCTTTCTCCTTCCTGCTCTTATGAATTCTTGTTTGTTCCTCAGTTGTTAAAACTAGTTGCTTGTACTTTTACATGGCATTGCACATGGTAAATACTTCAATGTGACAGAAAATAGGACAGGAATAATGAGTTGCTTGTCTCATTTGAAGTGGTTAATAGGTATGATGCCAGGTAATTGGCAGCTTTTACAGACACATTTAGTTTTCTACAGTTTATCCACCTCTGTCTGTCCTAATGTTCCATGGAAAGTGCAGTAGTATCTCAGTAAGGGGCCCAGAGAAGCTGCTGCCTGTAAGTCTTTTCCAGCTTTTGACCTGCAGATGGTGCTGGTTCCCCATGCTCTATGTGGAAGTTGAGTAATTTCTAGAAATTCAGCTTTAGCCAAATAGTGAAATGTCTTAAGGTCTGCTAATTTTCAATGATAATGCATATATGTATCACTTCTAATAATTACCCATTTTTGGGAATTTTAAATCCAGTGTGTTTATTTCAATTTCAAGAGACTTTGAACTTTAAGAGAATTTAAAATGAACATTAATTCATTGACAAAAATATCATGGAAAGCTTGTTGAGCTACCAAAATATCTTAGTCTAAAATCAGAATTTTCTTTTCCTTTTTTTTTTTTTTTTTTTTTTTTTTTTTTTTTTTTTACTGATTTATCGACAGAGGACAACAAAATGTGACTGATATTTTCACTGGATGTCTTTGAAAACCTGAAAATAAGTTTAGCAATGTTGCTTGAAACAACTAGATGGCATATGAGCAGCAGGTATACTCTGGAATGGAAATAAGAGTTGTAAGACAATTTTGGTAGTTTTCACTGAGGCAGACTTCTAACGTTCATAGAAATAGGACTTTAAGCAATTGTAGTATCTCTAAATCCTGTTTTTATTAGGAAGTGCCGAAGTTTAGTAACTGCATTCAAAGTTCTGTATTTTTTTCAGTTATAAAGCTTGTTCTGAATCATGTTCCAAAAAGCACAGGAAAACTTTGGAAAAATGTAGCTTGCATTGGGTAGTAATTTGCATTATCACCTTAAAGTTCCTCTGACCCCATTTCAAAAACTTTCTGTCGTGCAGTGAATAAACATGCCAGATTGTGAAAGAACTGCTCTCTAGTTTTAGATGGGTCTCATACCCCTCTACTGAGGTCTACTGTAGATCAGGTCTCAAAAAAAGTCAGTATGTCCTTATGGTTCCAGACAGACCTGCATGGTTTCCCAGGCATTTATAATCCTCCTGTTATCCCAATGAAGTTGTCAAGGTTTTTTAGCTTTCCCCAACAACTCCTATAGGTCTGTCTTATTGTCAAACGGCTACAAGGATACAGAAATAGAAAAAAAACCTTATTTTGTTTAAGTGTCTAAATAATACCCTAAATAGCTTCAGTTTTCAGAAGCCCTCCTGTACCCTTTCAGGTCTTCCAAGATAGCAGTTGAGCAGAAGACATATGATAGTCTTCTTAGGAAATGTTTTAACGTAACTGAGTTGCAGAGTTATGGAATAAATCAAGTGTAAATCTTTGTCCTGTATCTTGCAGGAGATTTTATTTAAGTCTATGAAATGTTTTTTCTACTTAACTTAGTGTTTTTTAAATATCTATAAAGATCTTTAAACACAAAGCACATGTATCCATTTCCCATTTAAAAATGTTCTTATGCAATTTATGTGATACAGGATTAGCTTTAGTGTTTCAGCCATCTGTTTTAAAAAACTAACAGATTGCTCTTTGTCTGCAGGAAGCTGTAACAAACAGCACGGGATCACCAACTAATCTTTCTGAAGTTGAAAACCAACTTAAAGATGTAAGTTTCCTGTACAACATGGCAAGTAGTAATCCTCTGTATCACCATATACATTTTTGGGTAGTACGGGAACTCAGAGTATGTTTCCCTCAAATATATTTAAAATTATTTTGTGACAAGACATTAATTTAAATTAAAAAAAAATGTATAAAAAAAGAGTATTTCCATCATCTTTGAAAAACCTTGCTTGGAACATCAGAACAAAGTGGTTGCTGACAATACAAGACCTCCAAGGGACCTGGTCTGACCTTAGAGCTGATGCTGTCTGGGACAGCATGAGGTTGGATTAGAAACCTCCTGAGGTCCTTTCCAACCTGAATAATTCTATCACCCAATCAGATATAAAAACCATGCCCTCATTATTACAAATTTAAGTTGAAATTATACAGTTTTAGTTCATTCCACTTTCATTTGAGATTGAAAAGTTAATTCTTCATAATCTGGGCATGTCTCATGAAAGCCTTTGGTTTTAAGTCATTTTCCCATTCCAAGAAGTAAGACAATCAGTATTTAATATTGCTGCAATTTTAACTTATGCTCAACAACCTGACTTATCTTTCCAAATGAGGATGGGTTTTATTTATTGTATAGAGAAGATTACTACAATTTGCAGCAGAATTAACTATCTTATCTTTAAACTGTACAACATATAATTTCTAACATTTGTAAGAAACAAGACTAATGCTTTTAAAATCTGAGAAATCACCAGAGGCTTTTTTGTTGTTCTTCTTTTCCCTTTCATGAAGGCTCTTGAGAAAAACCAACAGTGGCTACTGTATGACCAGCAACGTGAAGCATATGTCAGGGGATTGCTTGGAAGGATCTTTGAACTTGAACAGAAGTCAGAAATGGCTAGCCAACAAGCATCTAAAGATTTCAATTCAGAAGGTATTGACTTTGATTTTTCTCCATAAGTGACCCAAGCCATAATTATCTAGAGAATACATTTTCTGAAAATAAATTATAGCACAATTAAACAAAATAAAGACTGACTTCTCAGCATTTTGGATTCTTAATGGTAAAACTCGGTTAAGTAAAATCTTTGCTTCCTGTTATCTAGCTATGTTACTTGATCGACAAGTATTTCATGTTATCTACTTCAAAGATGTTTTTTAACAGCCTTGACACTCTATTTGCAACCTCTGTGTTTGTGGAAAGTGTTGAGGTAAATACATGTGTGTCTCCCATCCTTCAAAGTACACTTTCAACCTACATAATGGAAGCATTAAGGATTTATTAGTTAGGTGTGGATTGGGCTTTTCAAATTTACTTTTTTTCAAAATAAATATTGTAAAAATGACTCAAGACTACCACATTCTTTACTCACCTGAGCAGTTGTTACAGGGCATGAAAACCTGTGATAGGTTTTGGCACCTACCCAAAACAGTGTTTCACAATATGGACCTGGCCACCTCTGGCTCACTTTGTGCTCTGCAGTTCCTCAATAACGAGCACCCTCTCAGTATCACGCATTCAGATTGACTTGAGTTGTGCATGGTCAGCATATGGAATAAAATTAAAATAGTGTTGAACAGAACAACCAGAAGGAGTTAGCTTCCTCTTCTTATCAAATTATTAATTTCATATATGCTGCAACTGACCTGCATGGTAAACTCACTAGATAGAACTAGCATCATCTGGAGTAAGTACATCCACAGATACTTACCACTTAGTAATTCATGTCCAGTGTCTTGTTTTCTGTGTTACTACTTGAATTTTTATAAACAGTAAAATATCACCATAATCTTGTTTTGGTGCTGTTTAGAAATCTATGAAACAGTATTTTAGAGGGAGGCAGACTGAAGGAGCTCAAGAGAAAGTGTAACTTAGAGTTACTGCAAAGCAGCCAGAAGACTAGGAGTAAGGGTCTAAGAAAGTTTTTCTCTTCAAGCAGCTAGACAATAGCAGAAATCCAACTTTCTAAGAACCTAGCTATACAAGTTGAAAGGAGATATGACAAATTTTTCAAGATAAAACTGGATATATCTGATCATCTCACAACCCTGTAAAGGAGTATTGCTAACAAGAAGATAAGGCTTAATTCATAGCAATGAACGAATAGTCAAGAGGAGGGACAACAATCAAGCAAGAAACTTTCCATAGTAAATTACACTTTGAAAAGTAAGGGGAATCCTTCAATAGGAAAAGTATCAAAGTCAAGAAATTTCCAGTGCCAAAAATCAGAAAAGTCTGTGAAATTCTGCATTCTTTGTTCTGCTTTTAGGTGTATTTTGTATTATCACTGAATCGCTATACACGACCTCTTCTTTTCCTACTTATTCAATTTTTCTTGGATCAACAACCAGAATTTTTTCAAACTCTAGTTTAAGTACCAGTCACTAGCCAAGAAGCAGGCATTTATCAAAAAACTATCCTAGTCCCTTCTATTTGCAATTTAGAAGTAAATGATGGCATACAATTTGAAAATAGTCTGCAAAAGACAATGGATGTTCTGGCTTTGGCCAACAAAGGTGAAGAGCAGCCCATCAAATTCCTGGGTATCTCTAGGGAGGGAGTAAAGCCAGAACCTTGGCTAAGGAGCCTAAACTTAGAAGTGAGCATCTGGTGTCTTTGGGCCTTGATTCCCATGCATCAATATAATGTATAAGGTTGTGTAAAAACCGTGTATGGGTCATGGAGCTTTTGTAGTTGGCAAAGCATATAATATCACTACAAGGGTTAGTGAAGGAAGTAGCTGCAGCACAGATTACTAAGCACAAACCAAGTTGCAGTTTTCCAGTAACCACAATGGGAAGGAAACTTTACTGCATTAGAAGTATTGAAAATTCTTTTAACTGATGTTTTGTGCCAGTCTGAGCTGTGTAATAGCCTACAATGTCGATTTCTATCAATATGCCTTAAAATGCTGTCAAGGATGTGTTCTGATTTTTAAGTTATTTCCCACCAATTATTTCTGACTCATTAAGGTCATCTACAAGAGAAAAAGCAAAAATATGACCATCTGTTACTAACTGCTAAGAGTGATCTTGAGACTGAAAGACACACTATAACCCAGCTGAGATCTGAGCTTAACGAATACAAAAAGAAGTATGAAGAAACACAACAAGAAATAACAAGTTTAAATGCCTTATTGCAGTCACATGTTGCTGAAATGAAAGCTCTAGAAAATGAAAACAAAATGAAAAGAGAGCAAGTGCAGAGACTGAAACAAGAAAATGAAACTATTAATGGACAGCTCAGAGAAAAAAAAAAAAAGTCTGAAGATCTTTTATGTCAGGTAAGTGGATGCATTTGGAAGATTAAGGTTAATAGTAAATGAGAACAGGAAATGTAAAAGTTCAAGTCCATACAGGCTATTTTATCATGCAATGGATGGTCACTGATTTGCTGTCACCTGGTTGCTACAAATATAGATGTGAGCTTGTAGTTTCATACTTAGTGGATAAGCAGCCATGTCCCTGGATAGTGCCCCCAGCCACCTATTGTGGCCGTTCAGCTGGGGTTGGTTTGTTTTCCATTCAGATGAGTTCCTACGTTTGGTTGCTTATATGATGCAATGGAAAAGAACAATGCAGGCACACCTGAGTACTATAAAGCAATGACCAGATAAGCATGGGCTTCTCTTTTCCTTCTGAAGGACTGTCCTCAAGGCATCCAAATAAGATAACTTCCTACTTGGAGAAGTTTGAGGTCACTAGCAAAGCAATATATGACTGAAACTTGAAATATAAGCATAAAATTTAGTAGGCACCAAAGCAGGCTAAAAACAGAACAGCAGATTAACTCTCTAACCACAGACTAGTTCTCACTGGTTAGTAATCACTAAAAGGTGTTGTGGTTTTTTTTGTTTTTTTTTTTTTTTAATTGCAGCTGAACAACAGCATTCACTGTAAATGCCAATACATGCTTATAATGAAGCATATTTTTACGTATACATTTACTTACTCTATTACAGTATAGCACTTTCTGAGTCTTAAACTTGTTCCATTTAAAAGAAAAAAAGTATTGGTTTGGTTTTTCTAACATTACGGCACATTAGTGCAAACATAGCTTTTCTGCATATATTTTTGTCCACATCCTGGCAATCACCTAGGATAGTTCAGGTTTGTGGGGTTTTCTTTAACCTAATATTATCCTGCATCCTCCAGCTCAGTGCAGTTACAATATTTCCCTGAGGGTTTCCCCAGGGAAGTAGAGATATTTATCATTGAGTATTAGGCATACATTTTATGTTATTAGAATATAAAAGTTTACTTCCATCCCTTTTTAGATTTGTTATTTGTTAAGCTTATTAACTGTTGTATACGGAAGTTGTTTGTTACAAGTGTTTTTCTGCTTTGTAGGTACAACTTCTTCGTAAATCATTGCTCAAACAGCAGGAGGAACACACTAGGATAGGTTTGTTGGAACAACAGGTACACAATTATATGTTAAGAGGTTGATACTTAACCTGTATTACACACAAAGGCTCTCTAGACTAACTTCAAATTTAAGAATGAGTAGTATATTAAATAAAGTAATATTAGACATGAATAATCTCTTGATGCAGCTAAAAGTTTTGACACGTCTGTCAAGAGGAAAATCTGTAACCTTTTACAGATAAGAGGGTATGATCAAACTTGATACTATTTTCTCTACAATCACTTGTTCAACTGTACAGCCTCAGATGAGGTGTTGGAAACATCCTAAAAGCAATCAGGTCATTGAAGTTTTGTAGTATACTCTTGATAAAGTTATAAATAATTGCATTGCCATATTTTCCATCTTTACTTTCCCAAGTACGTACTTGCAGATCTCATTGATGTTATTGGAAAAAAGTTACATTTATTTGCTAAGCTTGGGTGTACAGTGTTAGCTCCAGTTTCCATCCAAATTATCTTGCTACAAGAATCGTCATGGAGTAGAAACTGGCATTTTAATGAGAACTTGCACTATATACTTTTCTATAAATATTTCTGTTTAAGACTGACAGACAGCTTGAAATACCCTCCAATCAAACAACTTCAAGCCCCACCTCTACTAAGGGAGATTTTCATAATTGGGCATGTATGAATTTCACTGTTATGAAAGCAACAAGTGGGATTTCTTGATTTGATTTTTAAATTTTAAAATCCCATCTTAGGATATGATTGCAGAGTAAAACTTACTTTAAATATGTAAAGGGGAAACACTTCTCTCTCTCCTTCACCCCACCTCCATCAATTCTTAATCATTCTGAATAATTCTTTAATTTTCACTTTGGGGGGTTGCCAGATCCAGATATGTATCACAGACTTTGAGAATGAAAAACTTGATCGCCAGAACTTGCAGCAAGAGTTAAACAAAGCCCGTGAGGAACTGTGCAAGGCCAGGGAGCAAATAACCCGTCTGGAACCTCTGGTATGTGCTGAATAACTTGCAGGTGAATTTAGTCAGATTTTGCATAAATGTACATCTTTTCACTTTGGGATCTTCAAGCAAAATGAGTCTTCTGTTAATGCCATCAGATACTTGCTGTAGGTCTTTACATCCTTTAGGCATGTGGCCCCCAAGGTGCAGAACCCTGTGTCAACTATATAGGCATTGGTCTTCTCTAGAGCGTGCACAGAGAACTCGTACTGCAGAAGGAGATCCAGAGTAGTCAGGTTCCTGAGCAGGAAATATAACTGTATTTGTATCACAATGTGTTACCTTGTTTGGTCTGTTGCACAGTGATAAAGCTGCAGTATGCTTCTACCCAGATGTGCTGCTAGTGAACAGAACACAGTCCTTAAAAATAGTTGATTTCCTTCCCCACCTCCATCAAATACAGGATGGATGGGTCATTAAAACCTGTGTTTTTCATTTCCAAAAATACAAGCTCTCTAATATGATGAAAAAAGACATTTGTTATATTGTGAGGACTGTAGTCTGTTTGCTGCTTATTATGTAAGCCCAAGGAAAGCACCTAGATTTGAGCCCTAGACTCAGTGGAGAAATTTGTAGTGGAAGATTAAGTATTAAGCAAGCCATTGATCTATTTTGCTCTGTTGTATCCAGGATTGCCCTGGTCTTGAGCACAAATGCATTTTGACTGTTGCTGCATCAGGAATTCTAGTTTAAGGTATAGCGTAACTTTAGGTGATAGCTAAATAGGATTGTCAAAACTGTAGTTCTGGACTTAAATGACATTCAAAATGGAAATCGGATACCTGTGTCCTTTGTGAGACCAGGTCTGGGACTGATGTGATTTTTATGAAGAAGTTAACTGCAAAAGCTCCTAAAAAGTTGCAGATGAGAGGAATTCTGTGACTGCCAGACTGCTCTCCCTCTTAATTGTACACAACTTGAAAATGTTTTCTCAAATAAGGAAGGGAATGGAATGAAATGAATCCTGAGACACTGATGGTCCTCACTGATGTGTTGCCCCTGGGAGAGCCTCCCTTGCTGGGACTGCAGTTGCTGCTGCTGCCAGGGGAGGCACTGGAAAACCTTCTGTCTGCTGGGAGGTGAGAAGTTCAGGCAGTGCAGGGAAGTTACAGCTTTGAGTTTCTCTGTGCCAAGAAGCTGGACAAGTAGCTGTCAAATGGACAGCTTTTACAGTTAGGCACAGCCTTCACATGGAAATTTCATGCATGGGATCAGGAGGAGAAGAGAAAATTATGCCAAAGTGTTTGGGGAAGGTAACTAGGCAGTGGCCTATATAGAGGGCACAGAGACATAATTTTATTGAGGAAAGATAGTGAGTGGCTAGGAAGATGATTGGGAAGGACTCCTCATCAGACATTTTGGGAAACCTGTCTTAAGTAGTCTGCAGCAAAGCTACCTGCAATCTATTTAAATGTGGTGTTAGAATTGTACAACAGGCCCTCTATTATTAACTCAAGTAGCATAACTGCATTTAGCCATCTTTAAAAATCTACCCTTCGTGCTATAACACACACAAGGCTTGTGTGACATCAAACCTTAATATTTTTTTCCTACAGTATTTGATCAGCACCTGCATGCCCCAGTCTTAACCCTGAAGCCTCTCCTTTTCTAGAAACTCCAGGAATCAGGATCTATGGAACCACAAGAAGACTTGCAAGCTGCATTTGAAGAGAAGCTGACTATGTATGACAGAAGTCCTTCCCTGAAACATTCAAGCCTTCTTGATGAAAGCTTTCTTGAGTGTCCCAGATGTAAAGTGCAGTATCCAGCAAGCCAGCATAGAGAATTACTAGCACATATTGACTTTTGTACAGCTTGAGCTCCAAATGTACTTACTGTATTTGCTTTATACTCGCTGCCAATATGCTCTCCTACAAAGGCAAAAGGTCTTTTTAAAGCTTTTTTTCTTAAGGTTGTGTAAAGTACTACTAGTTTTATAATTCAGTTCCACAAACAGTAATTTATTTGGCCTCATATTTTACCTGACCGTTTTGGAAAAAATAGCTACTGCATTTTGGTTGCAAATGGAAATATTTTTCAAATTAGGAATATCTTCAAATAGTAAACTACTGAATTTTTTTTGCACTATTAAAAATGAGAACAGTGGAAGCACACCCATTTTGTCACTTTGTTTTAGTATTTGCTATATTGAGCTCTTAGTTCATGAATCCTGATGATTGTGCTTGTGCCTCAACCTTATTTTGGCCCTTGTAGGTGCACTATATATGTACTTATATGCACACACACCATGTATAGTGCATATATAGACATGTATATATGTATCATATACATGTGTTATGTATCACCATCTTGATACATTAAAACTGAAGAGAGTCATGTTACATTTCTGCTGCTTAACATTTCTGTTGGAAAACATTGATCATAAGTAGCTTATTTCCCAGAACCACAGTCAGGGGTTGACTTTAAAGCTCATGTAAAAATGCTGACCAAGGTTTAAGCTCTTCTCAAAAAAAAATGCCATTGGGAAAACAAGTTCCTAGAAAATATAAACTTTCTTGGTACTGAAAAAAGTTTGTAGTTCTGACAATGTCAGAGACCATTTTTGAAGTTTGGATATAGAATTATGCTGAAATAAATTTCTTTGCACCTAATGTATTTTAGAGGCTAAAGTTAGGAAATGTCAATTATTCAATTTGTTACATTTGACAAATGTCCCGGTTTTTAATAAACTGCTCTAGTAGATTTGAAATACCACTGTATTTTGGTATTAATACAGAAAACAAGTTAGCAATACATTCTTGAAACAAATTAAACTGGCAAAAAACTCCCTTATGGATTTGCAATCACAGTGTTATTTTTCTTTAGCACCTTCTGTAAACCTAGATCTGTTGCTAGTGTTTTGCTCCTTCCAAGCAATTCCACAAATTATTCAAGTGGGTAAATTTTACAATGATATACTAATTAAGATAAATTTGCTTCTTTTACAAGTTTATGGTTTGCTGAGGACAGTGATACACCCAAGGTCTGTTTTTCTCAGGTTACTGATTCTGATTGTTAGCTGGCATCAGCTCTTTTGATCATGCTTTGCTGCAAAACTGCATGCACTTACCCCATAATGTTCACCCTAACCTCTGATGTTTAAACCTTATTCTTAAATGTAAGGGTGCTTGTTTTCAATAACTATTATCATATCAAGTGATGTTATCAATTAAATGCACTATTTGTGAGACAGGAAGAAAATCTGTCATATCTGTATTAGCCACTATGTATCCACATTTCAATTTCACTGATCATGTCTCAGGCTAATCTGTGTTTTGACAATTTGCTCAATTGCAGCAACAGGTTTTCTGACCAAAGATAGGATGAACTAACAAGTAAAACAGAAATTTTACTTCAAAGTATCAAGTTTTTGCCATGAGAGAAATTGTCTTAATTTCATGGCTTTTCTTTCTAAACATCTTTTTAAATTCAGGATAACAACTCTGCCTTTCACTGCAGCCTAATAATTTTAGTCTCTAAGCTACTTTTGGAAGTTTAAGTTAGTTTTCTTTTAACACATTCATCAGCTAGTATTCTATTCCCAGTTGCATACTTGGCATAGTTTCTGTAAAAGGAAATTCTGATCTTTTATCTATTATAGATGAAAAAAATTTGCCTGCTACAGGTCAGCACTCTTCAGTAGTTCTGAGGCTTTCTTAAATTAGCATAAAACACCTTCTCATTAGAAGCTGGTACTGTAGAGGGAGACTCATGAAGTTGATAATGTGATAACCTTTAAAAAGTTTTGTTCATTCCAACACCTCTTCTGAACTTCAACAATGTGTTTAGCCCTACCTGCTAAATATTACACCTAAGCACAAGAAAACCTTACTGATAAATTTTATGCACAACAGCAATGTGGTGTATGTTGGAAAAATTCCCAAAATGACATTCTAATGCAAAAAAATGACCTCTTTTGAAGGCAGAACCACAAACATTATTGTCATCGCTTACATGTGAGTTAAAACCAACTATAAAACCCCCAACTCCATAAAGCATGCAGATCACATCACTGCTTTTTTTTTTTTTTTCACTTTTCAAAAGCTAAGGAGTCCAAGACTGAAAATTTTTATCCTAAAAGTAAATAAAGAAGAAAAAGGTTGGCTGGTTCTGTCTCTAGTTATATGTAGAAGAGAGTTTTGTGCTTAGTGAGCTCATCTTGATGCTATGATTTAGCTGTAAGTTTAGTCTTTGTAAGGCAGGGAGTAACTAAAAAATGCTGTTATTTCAAGCATTTAATCTTTACAATTTCAGTAGTCTTTTTCTGAGTTATGTCCACTTCAAGTAGTTGGATTTCAGCCTAGTAGGGATTCTGTGAAGTCTGCATCATTTGAAGATGTCAATCTAGGGAAAATTCTGGATTACTCCAAGGTTCACCAATACTAGCATATTTATAACTCCTGGCTTTCACACACAGTGTTCTTTGTACACAACAAGTGAATTGAAGCAATGTGGTGTGGTTGGAAGGACAGCTAAACTCTGCAAAACAACTGACTTTTTTTACACAAGGAGAGCTGCTTGTGAAACAACAATTGAAAGATGACTGTTATTCTTCTTACTTCAGATGGATCAACTTGTCATTTACTTGCTTGTGCGCAGCTTTCTCTTACTCTTGGTTTTCGTAACCATCTTTCAGTTATTTGCCACATGCCAATAACTGTACTACAGACATCTAGGCAAACTATGCAATAAAGTACTTATGTTTAACACTGCAGATAAAAAGTAGTGCCTGTTAAGCTGTAAAAGAGTCATGCTGAACAGCACAAATATTTAGAGACAACAGGACAGCACTGTTCACCTGCAAAGAACACCAATGTAAATGGTGCAGTGTCTTCAAGAAAACCAGGGGAAATGGTGTTCTTGTGCTATCTTCGTATCAAAGCAGAGATAAGTCAGAATTTGCAAGCAATGAAAATGTAGCAATAACTACAGGCATTAGCATATAGCTCTAGGCATTTCCATTTTAATCTGGCAATCAACCTATTAGTTTCCATATCTTGTAATCTGATTGAACTGTTAAAACTACAGTAACAGTTGTTTTTATCCTAAAAATGATAAGCAATTATCTCTACCATACAAGAAAGATACAGTATATGTAGTAATACAAGCTATATTATGTACAGTGGGACTATGTAACCCAGAATACAACTTGCAGCATTTGAAAGTCTTTTTCTCTAATACAGAAAATGTGACAGAATGAGGTAGCAAAGTGGTACCTGCAGTAAGGTATGGTCCTGTTGAATGTCTCTGGGCGTTACAAATATGGCCATATTGTCAGCATGGGGGTCTGTTTGGGTTATTTTCAAGGCAGCCATCTGGAGCAAGGTGGTTGCCTATCTTCCAGGGAAGGGCAGTCTGGGATCTCTCTGAAGTCACCTACACAGGGAGCAATTGTGTTGAAGAATTCTGCAGTGTAAGTGGGGTTTTAAAAGGTGGGGAAGGCAACAGAGGTGTGACAACTTGGAAGAAAAAGGTGAAGCCGAAGAAAAAAGTGAAGCCAAAGAATTTTAGACCAAATCAACCTAACTTCAGTTTCTGGAAAATGCCCACTGGCATAGAACTGGCAGTGGGAATCCTGTCACATGCCCCCAGTTGTCTTAACCGAGCAAGTGCTGTGTATAGGGAAAAAGCAAAAGATGTGCTAATGTGGACCTTTTGTTTCAAATACCAGTTTCATAACAATGCAGGTAAATAAACTTATTTTCTCTAGTCTATAAAATGTGCAGCACAACTGGCCAAAAAGCTGCATTACATACTTATTTATCAATAATTTATAGTCCTAAAAAAGTAAGTGCAGCAAAAAAAAGAATCTTTGTTCTGACTGACATGGCCAGAACAGTGCCTCTGACAAGAAGCCTAGTGATGCCTGGGGAAGAGCCTGATGATATGGGATGCATATGTGGAACCTTCTAGTAATCTCAAGCTTTAAGAACCACATGTAGTTCCCATGTGTTAGTACCTCTCAATGCACTTTTCTTCTAGCCTTCCCTTAAGCCCATTTCAAAACATGAAATTATTAACTAAGAATAATGTATTAGACAATTCCATGGTAGTCTATGTGATTCCAAAACTATGTATTTTCACAGGTGATGCAGATGCTACTAGAGGACACATAAAATCTGAGACACTCCAATATAGGAATTGAGAGCTCTTTAGAAGACAGTGGGAATTTTCAGTTTATCCACACTAAGGATTGGAAATAAACAGGATGAAGTATTATATATAGGAATAATCAGCTACCAAACCACAAAGTAAATAGTATGACAGTGCATCAGCTCCTCTAGAAAGTTCCTTGGGACTACAGTAAACAGACACTTGAACATGACTCAATATCCCACCTGCATGATTTTGCAACAGTTTTACAACATGATGAATAAACAGACCGTTACATGTTTTACACATAAGCTTTCATTTCCAGTCAATACAGATGAAACTTTTACCTGGAATACTGTATCCAATTTTGAGTCAAGAACAATTTAGACTAATGGGAATATAGTAGAAGTCTTTCGATTTCTCATAAAATTAATGGAAAAATTGGGGTTATGCAGTCTAGACCACAAAGATGACAAGATTTCATACAGAGGACAGAAATAAAGTCTTCTAATGCTCAGTGAGAAGCATAACTAGCTCAAAATTGCAACAAGAGAAATTTTGATATAAGGAAAATCTTGCTGGTGGTTGGAACAGATGAGCAGTGAAACACGTCACTTACAGAGACTGCAAAATCTCCACCACTAGAGATTACAGGGACACTTACATAACTATATAAACCATTCCTGACAGGTGAGTCTGCCTTGGGTCAGAGAGGTTAGCCAGATGATTTCTCACAGTCCTCTGAAGCCCTATTTTTAATGACATGCATAAACCTGTCAACAACACACCATCGGATTTGAATTACAAAAAACCAGATAACACAGTGGTTGTTCTGCACTGACTCTTCATGTTATTTCACCCCATGTAAAAGTAGCTACTGTACCAGAAGTTAATTGAACAGTTTAATTTCACCTTGTTGCTCAAGTGGAAAGTTATTGGCATTCCTTAATCTGTATAAACTTCTAGTCTGAGTAGACAAAGCCATTTTAAATCAGTATTTGCACTGATACACCACAATCCCACTGGAAAACAAGAAATGACACAAGTGCAACTTGATGCCATTTAATTCCCTAGTGTTGGGAAATGCCTCATTTCCACATTGCTTTAACAAACAGCACTGTGGTGTCCAGTTCTTTGGCCTTTAGGGATTTTGGGCTGCCCTCCATAGGGTGCCCAGGAACAGGATTTGGGAAGCCAGCATATTGAGTGGGAGCTACCCAAGACAGCCAGTGAGAAACATGAATCCTCAAGAAAGGTTAGGTGCACAGAAAGGAGGTGGTGCTGAGGATTCACAGATGTAATTTCTCTTCTAGCATTGGCTGCCTATGACAATGAGTCTCTTCTTGCAAAACAGCAGTCTTCAAACAGGACATATATCCATGAAGTGAGACCTCCCCTTATACCCCACTCCCCATCAGATCTGTAACAGAGCTCCCCACCAGTAGTTAGGACCATATACTCATTTTGCTGTCTCTATGACCAACCAAAAGTTTAAGTATTTCATATTGAATTAATAGTCTCAAAAAGAGAGAGGAAAATAAGGTGCCCCAGAATATCCTGCAAGAAACAAGCCTGGGACCTTATCATGGTGATATCCACTCAACAGAAGTGCAAGCAGATTTAATCTCCCTGATCAACTCAAAACTGGGGAATGAGCACACTGCATCAGCAAAAGCGCGAGTTTTATCCACATAACAATTGTGATCTGGTCCGTGTTATCTCATTCAATTACACAGAAAACCACACAATCTAATTTAGGCATCCATGTTTCCAGGACACTATTTATGAGAAGCTCTAAGTCACATCTCTTTAATCATCTTGTATTAAATTATAATGTAACCAGACCCCAAACAGTCACTGATAATGAAAAACATGAGCCGTGTGGGAAATAATATGATTTAGCATTACACTTGGGAAGTAAGAAAGGTTTACAGCAGGATTTAAAGCATTATCTGTACTTCCTCTCATTGGTATTGCAAGAATTATTTTTCTATTTCTTCAGCCCCAGGTTAATGCTAGCTAAGCACAAGCCTCGCCTTCCAATACAGACAGATTTTCTTTGCAGCAGACAGGCACTCTGTAGACCTTAATTCAGAAATGCCTGACTTTTAAAAGTAAAGCTTTCATCCTGATTCTGGCCTGAAGAATGCCTGTTGCTTCCAAGAAGTTACTCTTCTAAAATGAGACATAAGGGAAAAAAGCAAGCCAATTTTCATTAAAGCTCATGAATAAGAGCATTCTAATCACCACATTCTTGAATATGAGGGAAAATTATGACACCTGCTATCTCTGCACTGCATGCAACCCAGCAGATCAGTGTGTTCAGGGACTCTCTGATTACATCTCATGAGCAAGAAAGGTTGGGGACAGGTTTTGTTTGTATATCCTTCAGAGGCACACCATAGCATTTGCTTTGATGACGTGTCACTGCCCACCAGGTGCAGGGAGGA
>VYZX01029511.1:6506-26213 GCA_013401335.1 Brachypteracias leptosomus | reverse complement strand
GGTATGCAAAAAGTATAGAAGAATTAATACTACACCTGCAGGCAGAATTATATTCCACAGTACAGAATATTTTCTGAAAATAATTTAGTATTATCGAAATCTTGACTAAAAGGAACAATGTGTAAAGCCAGTTCTAAGACAGACTTTGCATTATGAACGAGATGTCTTTCTGTCACCAAATTTTCGTTTTCCCCATTCCTTTTTTTCTCATCTCCCTACATACAGCTTTACTGNAAAGTACTGATAAACAGAAGACCAGAAATGGAAAACAGATCAGAAAAAAACAATGTTAGGACACCTCATGGGCAACCCAGAATGTTATTCCTCTTCAGATGCTTTCTCAGGAAGAGACATTTTTCATCCTGCAAGTAATTATGAGGATCAGTCACCATCTAAAGGAAATTTCTTCATTAAAAACCATTTGTCTTGTAATTTCTCTGTTCATAAATATGTGGGATTTTTTTTCATCAAACTCCATCAGCTTTCTCATACTTAAAAGGGAAGCTCCAACAAAGAGTGCTTGCAGGTTCATTATTTGGCTCAGTTACTTGCCAGATGTGAGCGAGGCTGTGTTTTGGCTAGCCTGTATGCTCTAATGTAACATTAAACCAAAGAAAAATTTAAATGGGATCCAAGTGCAGACCTGCAGCTAAGAGAAGCATTTTATGAAAAAAAGGAAAATTCCTGAAATTTTGCCTTCACTCTTGAGATAATCTAAAATATTTATGCCAAAACCATAATTAAGTTTAATATTCTGCTAGAAATATGACAAAAATCCACTTTTTTTTTTCAATCCAATTAATCTCTAGCAATATTTACCCTATTTTTATCTTCAAGATAACATTACAAAACCTGGAAGGACTGCTTCTAAGGGATTTTGACCTCTGTTTGCAATTCTCCTCCTGAGTGTTGCAGGCTCCCTGCAGATGTGGTTTCTATGTGTCCCAATTTATAATCATATCAAGAAATTTATTTCACCAAACATCATTAAATGGCAAAACTGCTGTTTCTGACTGGCAGTTCACAAACGTATCTGAATTATGAACTCAACCAAAACTGCCAAGTGGCAGGTTAGCTGCTGGTACAGTCACAGCCTAATGGAAAACTGCATAAAACAAAAAACATTGTGGTATGAAAATATTTGGTAATTGATTTCTTTTTTCTCTATATGCCAAAGGATGGTTTTGGAAGGTTGGCAATGTTTGTCATTGTGACTCCAAAGTCTACCTGAAAAATCAATTGATCTCTTTCCTCTTTATCACTGTTATATTTATTAAAATGTACTTTACATGCTCTTAGTGAATTTGTGTATTCAGTTGTTACATAGAATAGATATAAAACAATATCCCAAAGAAAAAATGCATGAAATAAATATTAAGACAACAGAATCCACATAAGAAAGCTCAATAAAAAAATCACCTGATGGTGGAGATCTCTGGCATAAAGTCTGTTTTTTACTGGAGGATGTGCTTTTAGCACCAGTCTGCAGCCAATATAAAAACTGTAAGATAATTTTGCTGAAACATATTCTTTTGCATTTACTGTTTGCAACACTGGGTCCATATAGTTCCACAAAACCTGCTTTGGTTTGGTTTTTTTTGGAAGATCCTGCTTGGCTTGAATGAACTTCACATCTGTCCTCAGTTCTATACAGGATAAAACTCCTCCATCAGATTTTTTATACCATTCATCGTAGACCAATTAGGAAGACCAAGGAGGTTATCTGAACCTTGAGGTGCATGAATAATATTGAAAATTGCTCCTGGCTTGTTTATAGGAAAGATGCAAAAATTACCCTTGCACTTTTTTCCAAACTCTTTAAATTATCCCTCAAATAGTATTTGTTTATTTTCTTCAGGCTGCTCTGGGCTGATATGCATTCTTCATTTGCAACCCATCATTCATGACTGATCACCTACTTGTGAGTAGCACAGCCATCTTCAACTAACTCCGACATAAATTTGAAACTATATCACAGCCTGACATCATTAATTTCATTCTTTCTCTGCACATGTAGTGGCAATAATAAATAGGAAAATAAATAGGATTGTAACTAGGATTTCATCTGTATACGTGCATACATGCACATGCATAAATATTTATGAAAGAAACACAAAAGACAGATGCATGCATGACCTAGAAAATAAAACAGTAGGCCAAGACATACCCTTTTGTGTCTATGAAAAACAGGTACAATTCATATAAGCTAAATTCTAGGTACCTGTATTTGTCCTCAACCATACACATGTGGATGATCCTACACATATGTGAATGTCAGGGCTTAAAGAGAGGAACAAAACAGCATAAACTAACATCTATTTGAAATTACACTGAATCTCTTCTTAGTGCAAACCAACAGGAATGAAATCATGTTGAGGCAGGCCTTTTGTATAAAAGGCTTCATTAGCTTTTTTGAAATTCAGGCAAGAGAAGGCTTAGATCTGTCTGGATTTGTAGCATTTTGCCCTGGCACCTCCACAGTTGACGAGTGTTGCAAAGCTTTGTGAAAGTTGTGGTTGAAATAGTTGTTTGCAGCAGAAATAAAAATATATAAAAGTTATTACTTACATTTCAAAGCAGTTGTGATTAGCCATAAAAAAATAAGCTTAGTAATTATTACAAAGATGAGTGTCTTAAAAACCTCTAGCAAGAACTAAATTGTGATCACATTAAGGCGATTTGATACAAACTTCTAATTTGGCAATAAACTGTTCTTTGGAAATCAAGCTGTAGTAGCTAGAAATTACTCTAGGTTTAAGCAAACATTGTTCAGAATTTAAACTTCCATTTGCTGTGGTCAACTCTTATTTCTCTTCCCCAGGCAAATGTAGATTGCCATGTCATTACTAGTTGTCCTCCCTCTGCTTTCTCTTCCCTTCTTTCCTGTTGCTTCCACTTAAATGGTACCAACCTTGGGGAAACAAAGACCATCCTTAACTTCCTTGAAGCAGAAAATTCAGAAGTTTTTCAAAACATATGTTCTAAAGAGGAAATTATTATCTCCATATAAAAAGTATTCAACAATGAAGGATTTCATTTCCATTTGGGCTTTTCCTTGAGCTAAATGCAGAGAAGTATACAGAAGACATTAAGAGATTCTCTATACATCCTCAGGGCCTTAGGGGCACAACAGTTTGCTGTCTAGACTTCTTGTTATATTTATCTCTTGCTTGTCAATGAAGCACCTGTCCTCAGTGGGCTGCAGCCAAATTCACACCCCTGAATTTTGCCTAGGTGGTCTAAGTGCTTTGCCTGACAGCTACACTCTTGTTGGGTCTCCCTGCCTGTCTGAGTCTGAGCTCCTGGGATTACAGCTTTCAGCTCAAGGGAAAATAAACATCTCTGCCTCTAACTACCCTACACAACAGGGACCTCCTAGTCTAAACTAGCATATTCCTTCAGTGGAGTAGAAACCATGTTGTCCAACCTGGTGAGGCTCAACCAAAATCTGGATGTCACAGTCCCTGGATGTACTCTAATCTTTAGGCCCTTGTAGAAGAAGTAGGCATCAACCAGTTACTTCAGGTAATGTGCCTACAGGTAATAAACTCAAATGCATCCAGAAGTGTTACATGGTCTCTGAACAAACACAGAAATAAAAATACTTTGTTAATAACTCTCAAATGGAGCTAAGTGGAAAATAGTCACTTCATCACATTAGATAAACAGCCACACACTTTCAATCAGCTACATGTGCTGGGGAGCTTGCATCAGGAAAGGTAAGTGCATGTGCTATCTCAGATATTTCGATGCATAAGGATATGAGACTTGTCTGACTGGGTCACACCACAAGTTCATCCAGCTCAGAATTCTATTCTCAAAAAAAAATCAAAAAGAGGGTGCCTAGGGAAGGGTGTAAGTGGTGCTACTCAAGAATATTCATCCAGCCTTCAACCACTTGTGCCTCACATTCTCTTTGAACCAGTTGTCTTATATATAATAATTCTCAGTGGATTTTTTTTTACATGATTTTTTCTAGTTGCCTTTTGAAATCATGTAAACATTCAGCATCTGAAACACCCTGTGATAAGGAATTCCACAGCCTAACTGCATGTTGACACAGATGCATTATTAGGGCCAGCTTGTCTCGCTCCTGCACCTGAGTTACACTCTTGGTACCCTAAACTGGTGACTTGGTTGAACAAAATCTGAAAACCAAATACCTGTCAGTCCCACTGACACTTAAATTTTTATCATTACATTTAAGCCATTTTTCTGGGATGCCATCACAGTGCTGTGCCAGGACTGAAGTCTTAAAACTGGGCCACTTAGTAGAATAGAATCATAGAAGCATAGAATGTTTTAGGCTGGAAGGGACCTGCAGAGGTCATNCTGATAGTGCTGGTTACCCCGGCCCAGGTGCAGGACCCTGCACTTGGCTTTGTTGAACCTCATAAGGTTCACCTGGGCCCACCTCTCCAGCCTATCTAGGTCCCTCTGGATGGCATCCCATCCCTCTGGCATATCAACTGCACCCCCCAGCTTGGTATCATCCACAATCTTGCTGAGGGTGCACTCAATGCTACTGTCAATATCATTTATGAAGATATTAAACAACACCGGTCCCAGCAGAGACCCCTGAGGGACCCCACTCGTCACCTTCCTCCATCTGGACATTGAGCCGTTGACCATCACTCTCTGGATGCGACCATCCCTCTCTGGATGCGACCATCCAGCCAGTTTTTTATCCACTGAACAGTCCACCCACCGAACCCGTAATTCTCCAACTTAGAGATAAGGATGTTGTGGGGGACTGTGTCAAAGGCCTTGCAGAAGTCCAGATAGATGACATCCAAAGGTCTTCCCTTGTCGACTGAGTAGACTGAATAGACCTGTTCATGCCTGCCTTTTGCAGACTGTTTTATTTGTTCCCTCATATTAAGAGTATTTCCCTTTGCTAACACTTACACTGTTTTCTTTTTTTTTAATCAACAGAAATAACATCTATTAATGACAAGTACAACAACAAAAAAAAAGAAATTTACATTCTTTAAAAATCCAATCAGAGATAAGGTATTAGGACACTCAAGTCCAACTTCCCGTCTTAGTGGGAAATAAAAATTCTGTTCAGATCTCGGACAAGGAACAGCAAGGAAAAGTATTAGGTATCACATTACTTTTTGATGGCAGAATGGAAGCAAAATATTGTTGGTAACAGTTTGGATCTCTAAGTCACATTAAAAAATGAAAAATCAAAAGACAGAAAAAAAATCAGATTTGTATTGTAAACATTTTGATTTTGTCTTTTTTATCTGTGTGCAAACCATCCATTTGTTTGTCTATAACCCATGGGTCATTTTCTTGTCATTCTACATGCCATTCCTACTGTGGTACAACAGATAGGCAAAGCAGATAAACAGAAGAAACAAGTAAACATTCTCCAGTGTGATGAATGCAATTTATAATTAACATGGACAGGGAAAAGTTTCTAAGCAGAGGTTTAGAAAAATTACAAGTCCTGATGTTCAACTTGTTTCTAAATTTGTCTGAGAACCACTGATAAAATAGAATGAGAGAAGTCTTTGTAAAGTAAATGATATATTATTACACAAAATAATAGGAACATGCAGTGCTGTAAGTATGAATTAGGCATCCTGTGGTTGACTTTTGCATCATATAAACATACTAGTCAGTCCAATGCTGAAAACAGAGCCAGGAATTCAGTAATCAGTGTCCCTTGTCCAGCTATTAGTGATTCCCAAAGCTCCTTGGTATAAAGGACCCATATGGAACTACTCATGTGAGAAAGGCAAACTGCCAGAGTGAACTATATATGATGAGTAATAACACATTAGCCAGAAATTGAGAGTATAAATATATGAAGTACAGTTACAGCTCACTGAATTCAATTAGATTTTTCTGTTGGATTTGTTGGCATTGAATCATGACAAGAAAGACAGACTTGCTAAACGTATGCCTAAAATGATACATACAAATACATCATTATTAGTCAAGCTACCAGTACATTGCACCTGTTGAGCAAAGGTCTAACAGAGAATTTCTGATATTTGATTTGGTAATTTTTGAGATTGGAAATTTTCCTCTAAAACCTTATGAAACTTCCAGGATGCCTGAGTGCTGACAGTACATTAGGGCTTTTCTTTCCCCTTGCATATTGTGGACATATGCTTAGGGAGATGAGCATCCTGCTTACCAATTTGGTTTGGCTGTCAGCAACAATTGGGCTTTCTTCATTAGAATATTAATCCATAAAGACTCAGTATCACTTATTTCCAAGTTATTGCTGAGCCAGAAACAAATAACTTTATTTCAACAGAGTGACGCTCACTTTCTCCATTTACTTAGCCAGCCCCTTTCTGTGTTAAGTTCTTTAACTACGACATTAATGTTCAAGTCATAAACATCTCTCCAAATTTCATTAATACCAACTATGTTAAATTGAGCCCATAAAATAAGCAGATCTCATTTCTCTTGTTTATTACACTGGATCCTAGCCTAGATAGATAATTAAAGACATTTCTTTTCTTCGCGGTCCTTGATGCCTTGATTAAGGCTGTTCTCGACAATCTGATATTCCACTATACATGTCTTCTACTCTTTTCCCTTTTTTCTGTAAATTTAACAGTCTTCCAATTAGTTCAGAGGGCTGGTGAGACAGGGACCATTTACTTTGTGTATTCACTCCTCTACTTAGAAGTACACCATGCTGCCTTCCACCAAAGACAGGTTCTGGAAAAGAAATCTTCTTTACCGTACTTGTCTTGCTGGTACTTCTGCCTGCTTGCTCCTCTTATGACTAGAGAATGGCAACAATGGGAAGTGCAGACCAGCAACAATGGGAAGTGCAGACCAGCAACAAGGAGATACCACAAAGCTTATTAGTAGGATTCCTAGTAGTGCTACAGGCCAAGGACGTTTCAAAGAATCTGCCATTATATCTACAGAGTTCTGTCATCATTTAAGTTAACCCTTAGATCTTTCCTGCTCCTGGAGAATCCAGTTGTTAGGATGTCCAGCCTTATAGAAATCTTCCCTCAGGCATGTAATTCTTCATTCTTAGAGATTTAGAAGAGAACATGATCATCTCTGGGTTTTAAAGCACTATGATATTGGGATCAGTGTGGAGTCCAGTTTCTCACTGTCTTTTAGAGCACTGATATGTTATAAAAAGCATAGTACATAGCTCCAAAGCTTCACATTTATGTATGGATTGCTATTTTGTGTGCAGTTTAAGAGTTATTCCAAGAAAATAGTCATATGAATATAATGACTAGTTGACATCCCAACAAATTTGGATTACTGTGAGGCAAAACATAGGATATAATTTTAGAACAGAGAATTTTTCATTTTCAAATACTCAGCAAATCAAGTAAGTTGGCAAATGAATCAAATTTATGAAACAAATACAGTTCTGAGTGTACAGCCATTACACATGGCTATCTCAGACATCTTTGTGGGTTAATATACATTGTGTTTAATAACCTGTGTTTTATACCAAACTTTATTAGGAAAAGGAGTGGGCACCAGCAGCACAAATAAGTGGAAATTAAACTACTCTATATATTATATGTGTATTAAGTCTTTGGTCACAATAATATATCTTTGATTATTTTATGATAGAATTAAAAATAACATTTACTCACTCTCAATAGTTTGCTAAATCATCTAAATCTACATTTGATGAACATGGCTAACCAGGCAGTCATGCATTAAGTGAACCAGAACTAAAAGTTATTTAAATACAGTTTTGTTACTGTCCCAAAATTCCAGAGGGATACTTATGCCCACCAGCAGTCATGTACATGGAAAAAGCGCTTCTGAAATCTAAACCTAACATTTTCCTTTTGGCCAAAATAAATATCCTTAATGTAAAAATCTGATCCCTTAATAAATTAGAGATTATGTAAACTCTGCAAAATGCTTTTTATAGGCTAGTCCTATAAAGAACTACTCCTGAAGAAAAGCTTCTGTGAGTAGGCTTACTTGTATCTCTATTGTTTCCTTGATCAGGAGGAAGATCAGTTCAGGAAAGAGTCCCTGGCATCTTCAATGAAAAGTAGAAATTTAGGGACCTTGTAAATTCAAGAGACATTTGCTTTTAAAATTGTGGTTTATGTGTGTTGTCTCAGCCTGTCCAAGCTTGTTTCAGGATGATTAGCCACTGTGTATTTTCCAATGTGTTGGAGCAGGCAAGGATTTTACATTTGCTAGTCAATGCACAGTCAACCTCGCTACAGCAACTTCTGAGAAAAATTATAGCAGTGCTGTCTTCAGACTTGTACTTCTTGCATTAGATAAAGAAAGAAAAGAATTCAGGTGCAGAATGCTACTTTTACAGCCTAGTTTTGGAATTGCTTGCTATAGTCTTTGTTCATAGATGCCATCTCAGCAGCAGCACTAATGAGACTATTTCCTTGATTAAAGCCTCCTCCAAATTCTGACAGATGAAGATTCAAAGACATCATTCCAGATTATTTCTATTACTTTCAAATCTGGCTTTTCAAGAAAAAAGAGTTGGACAAAAGAATCTGATTACACACTGAGACTACTTTAACATCAAAAATCTACAGGCAGAAATGAGTTTCCTCTGTGTCCAGGTATACAAGAACTTGTGTTGTTCCATTATAGACTTGTAAGAAATCATGGGAACTCAGGCAAAAGCCATGTTGAACCCAAGGTAATAAACCTCACAGAGCAGAAAGTGTTACCTGAGAACTAAGGCTGCACTACACATGTTCACACAGCTTCCATAAAGATTTATCATGCATATTTGATCTTCCGTCTTTTGGGACTATCTCTTTCCCAGTGCTTTTTTTTGAGAAAAGACAAGCTACAGTGTGAGAGGCTGCACCATCCAAAGGGGAACGTGGCATAAATAACACTGGAGTGGGTGGCCTGTTCAACAATGGCACTTAGTGCCTGAGTGTTGCAATCCCAGCTCTCCTCTTTCAGAGTGCCAGATGGCTTTTGCTCAAGTATTATGGTACTTCTGAAGCAGGTTCCCTACACTGGGTCTGGAATAAATGAGTGGAGCCTGATCATGTCTGCCCTTTTGTAGTGACAGAAACAGCCCCAGAGGTATCTATCTGGTCCCAAAGAGACACTTGAGTAGCCTCAGGTTTTCTTTACAGTGTCTTTGCCGTGCAGCGTATCTAAAGTTTACACAGCACAACAAGCAGTTGGGGGGTGAGGGGTGGAAAACCAGAATAACAAATTCTACATGATATCCGCTGGACAGGCAGAGGATCTGGATAAACTGGCTTCCATCTAATTTGCATTGCATCAAATTTATTTCTACATATGTATTCACTCCCTTAATGTCTCCTCACACTGAGTTCCCATGCAGAAGTTCAAGGAGCTTTATCTGGATGTTAATCAGTCTGGGAAATCATTGCAAAAAGAATTTGCAAAAGTAATAAGGCAAATGTTTTTTTAAAAAGACTCTGCTTATACTCTCTTTTGTTCAAGCAAACCATTTTACTGTCAGATATTTTCAAACAGAAAAGCTGAAGTACAGGCTGGTAGTCATAAACAGCATGCAGAATGCAAGTTCCAAAACAGAAACCTAGATCTAAGCATAGACCCTAGGCAGTCAGAATGGAAGTGCACTGTATGACCTATTTCTCCCACCTCACATAATCAAAACAACTCAAACTTCTCCTTTTGAATACATGACAGTCACAACACACTAATTGCAACTAATCTACAGGCCAAAAATTATTCAGAACAATTACATGGTAGAGTTTCCAAAATCCATGTATTTGAGAAAGTTTCCACTTGTAGATTTTAAACTGGAAAAGTGCAGTTGCTGAAAAATACATAGTGCTGTGGAATTAATTGCCTAAGTTTGGATATTAGTTTGTCTTTCTTTCCTCCTCCTTTTCTTCCTTTATTTCTTTCTCTTTTCCTCTCTTTCTTTCCCTCTTTCTTTCTTTCTTTCCCTCTTTCTTCCTTTCTTCCTCCCTTCCTTCCTGAGAAAGACAAATAGACTCAGTAGAATGTGCTTTCATTTCAAGAAAATGGATTCAAATTTTGGCTCTTCTTCATATAGGCTACAGACTTGATCCCAGATGCCTTACTTTCTAGGTAAGTGATATACATTATAGTGTGAAATCACTTTCATTTTGACAATAAATCCCACACTATGGACCTGGTAAACGCTTTTTTTGTGGAAAAACACATTGTCAAAAGTTCCCAGCCAGTTCTAATTGTAAGTTTGTTTCTGTAGAGGGGAAAATGAAAGGGATGAAATATAACCATATTTATTGGGCAAATCACATGCTAAATGCATCCTTCTGGTGGAACAAACAGATGTGGAATGACAGGCATAGTTATCCAAAAAATCAGTCTTAGAGTTGACAACAGGAGATTTATGTTTTAGTCCTGGCTTCATCTCTGCCTGATTCGGGCATTACTTTCCAGCTCTTTCCCTTTCTGTATTCCTTATGTGTCTTGCCTATTTAACGTATAAAAACGGCTCACAGCATTCCCTTAAAATCTGTAGCTGTTCTGTGAAATCCTGGACCTTCCATGGTAGTGGTACTACCACATTAGCAATGTCAAGCTGTAGACACCTCTCAGCCTAGATCTGAATAGGCAAAAGTAGGAGGAGTTGCTGCAACAGTGGGAATAAGAGCTTCTCAGAAGAGCCAGTTCTAGCAAATCAGGTTGAGCTGCTTCCAGCACCACTCTCAGCCTCTCTTTGCAAGTGCAACTCTCCTATTCCCCTCCATTGTCCAGGGAATTCTCTGCTTGCATAAATTTAGAGCTTTGACATGAAAAGGATGGGGCTTTTCTCATCCTCAGGAACTTTTCCAGTTAGAAACTGATACTGTTACTATTTACAACCAAAAGAACTTCTTTGATGCCACAGAGGAATACCAGCATAAGCCAAGGTCAATGTGATAAAATCAGCTCCCAGCACAAAACTTCAAACCTTTGAAACACTAGTACTTGACAGGTTGGTTGCTGTTTTTTTTTCCATTTGCCTGTGTGGAGTTTAGGCATTAGGACAAATTGTGCTCTCACAATAGTATGAGTCTGGGAGTTATGAACTTAATATCAAAGACAGCTGACTCTAGCACTGTGCGTGCAACAGTTATCAATAAACTTGTTGCACATATTGCTGCATGCATAATTTATTTTCAGTGTTAAAATAGCACATGGTATCTTTGTAAAACTAGAAATTTTGTTCTTCAGTAATATATTAACAGCTATGCATGTGTTTTATGGAACCTTCATTTGTGTAAAAAAGGCAGTTAGTTTGTGACACTAGGTTTTATTTCTTCTTTGTTTTTTTTTTAATTTCATTTTTAGACATTTAGAAGGGGTTCTTTTCTATTTTTAGTTGTCTTGACTCATGCTTGAGTTTACTAAATTACTCTTCCCAAATGCTCAGAGGGAGAGTCTTGTGAATTAATGGATAAAGCTAAAGTCACTCCCATTCTGCAACTAAATTAGTATATTACATGCAATTATTTATGATTCATCCAAACTGGCTTCCCACAGTCCCATAAATCTTATAGAGTCAGAACATTGTGGCATCATGTCTGCTGATAGTTTTCATTCTTTTGCCAGACATAATGCTCCTTGAATTGGAGAAAAACTGTTCCTACTCAACAAGGACCGGTTACACTGCTGGAGCTGGCAAATTTAGGGAACTATATCCAGTCTGACAGAAGGAAAGTAGGTATTTCCAACAGGCCTAAACATCTAGGTCCAAAATTGCAGTCTTCTAAATTCCTGCTCATTTGTTGCCACACCCTGGAGGTGCCTAAGCTCCGCAGGCACCAGCTTTTCACATTAAAATGCCCCAGACTCCTGAAATTCTGCTGTGGGCATGTCCAGAAATGCCTCTCATGTCATGGCACTGAGTTAGCTCATACCCCAGCACCATCAAGATCCAACAAACTCAGCTTTCCTGCACCTGCACCAATCTTGCCCAAGGGGTAGAGTTAGTGAACATTTCCAAAACAGAGAGCTGCTGCTCTGTGAAGTGCAGTGGCAGCAGTTGCTGCTCTCCTCAGCTGCGTTTGAGAGTTTCTTGGTCAGAGCTTTTACCCTAGATGTGGGAAAGCTGAGTTTTATGCCCTCCTGTGCCCAAGGATATCAAAACCCACACCCTTGCCACAAGGCTGGGACTGTTCTCGGTGAAAGTGCTCTCCACCCTGCCCTTTGAAGCTCTTCCATCCTACAGGAGCAAACCACAGCTTTGCAATAACTGTGGAGAACATGAGTGAGCACGATGTTTTGAGAGGTTATGGCCCTTGTGGGAGAAGGCAAGGGAGGTTTCGGTGTCATTTCCTTCCCCTAAGGAGTTTTCTAGGTATTATGTCCTAGGTAAAATGTATGGTCTTTTTGAAGAACATATGGGAAGGGGCTTCCCCAGTGCCACTCCCTGGGATGCCAAGGAGGCTGACAGTGGTGTGTTTCACCCGACACCTGGGTTACCCCTCCTCGGTTGACATTGCCGCTGGAACCTCTGAGCACCGCTGCAGCTCCTTTTGGCTGGCTTTCCCAAGTGCCTTGTGAAAGCTGAGTTTCTCAACATCTCCTCTCCTCAGAGAAGCAGAACAGCACCACCACCAAACAAAGACCCAGTGCAGCATTTCAAGTACATTTGATGTCTGTTGCACTCCACATCCCAGCTGTCCTGCCATTCCACAGGTCGCTGTAGCTGCAGCTGTCCCACTGGAGACTGGCATGCACCCTACATCACCACGGTAGCCTCAGCCAAGTGGCAGGGACATTGCTTGTCCTCATTTCCTATGGTCCAGGAGCTCTGCCCTCACAGCTTGTTGAAGCTATTGTCTGTTTGAGAAATGACTTGCAGGAAATGGTGAACTGGTCTTTTTCTTTCAGGGGTTTTGGAGAACAAGTTGCATATTTCTCTGTAATATGCATGTATCTGTGTGACGACCTGCCAGTCCAGGGCTGCCCATTTCTCCTAGCAACTATTGTTTCCCAGGGTAATTTTCAAGAAGTGGTAGCAGCCTCTGGGACCTCAGTTCACACTGAGCTTTTTGTTTCACCTTGACTGTTGGAAATCTCTAATGACTCTCCAGTTTCTAGCAGTGAAGTCGTATGCAACACTCAAGCAGCCTTCAGTCTATGCCCTTTTTTGTGTGATGGTTCAGATTCCTTGGCCCGCAAAGTCAAGCCACTACCACACTTCATAATTTTGAGTGAGTTCTTTGACTAGCCAAGTGCATTGTTCAAAGAATGATTATTGATCTTCAGTGTGCTTCTTTTACTTCCTTAGGCACTTTTCCAGTGGAAGTAAAACTTCCAACATTAGTTTGCAGATCTATGCCATCCACTGTGCATTTTGCCTCTTTTGATTTCAAACAAAGCTGACAGGGGGATACAGATTTGACAGGAGAGATGGGGCCTGAGCATTCACAAGTTCTCCTCAACAGGTATGGCAGGGAGGTTGGAACTAGATGATCTTTGAGGTCCCTTCCAACTAAAATCATTCTATGATTCTATGATTTCTATAGTGAAATATGTGTATATGTGATGCATGATACATATATGTAATTGTCAAAATGTTCTTCAGAATCAGGTTATAGATGTACAAAGATAACATAAAATTTCATTAAAACTATCCAACTAACAGACAAAAACAGGTAGGAAAGCAGCCTTCACTTCTGTCCATATCCAGAGATTTAATTATTGCTAGGCTAGTGACAGAACTGGGATTAGTGCTTGAGAAGGCAGGCACTGCACAAACAGGTTTATGAATGTGCCCTGTGCAGCTTACCAGGCGAGTACAAGGGCTGGACCTAGCTGGAGGCAATTGTTTATAGCTACCTCAGGAGCAGTTAAGGATATATTACTAATGCTTGGGATCCATACACACCCCATAAATAACTATGTAACATTGTTTGTGAAATTCATTTTGATCTGGTCATTTATAAGGGATATATTCGTGTAATTTTAACCCTTTTCACTATGAAGAAACTGCAAGGTTGTCTCTCCAACTTTGATATTCTCTGCTTGAATATAACAGTTATATATGTTTTGTTTCTCCTGTAGTTTGCAGTATTTGTGACTATTTTTCTGCTATAGAAGCTGACCACACTATAATCACTTCCAAATATTCCCCCTGACAAGGATAAATCAGCCTATGCTGAGCTCTGAGCTGCTATGGCTAAGTTGCTGCCAACATCAAAACCTGTTTAAATGTAGCTAGGGGATCTCAGTACTTCTTTGCAGATACAGATGTTTAAAATTTCATTACCAAAGTTTTATGCTAGCCTCCTCTACATGACAGAACTAAAACCTTTTTTATATAGTTAATGCTGCAGAATCAACTATTGCTGAAATAAGGCTATCTTCTGTGTATCTTCTCCTGGGCTGCCAGGTGCTGCCAGCACATAGTTTATCCCTCCTCCAGCAATCCCTTAAACTTCTAGAGCATTTCAACCCTAGCAAGGCTTCTAGCAGGTCCAGCAGTCTGCAGCTCCTCTTTCTTTTATTATCAGTGCCCTGTGCAATTGAATAATCACTCAGGACTGAGGACTGTGATCAGTCCTTTTCCAGATGGTCAGCCCTACAGAGCACTGTCCTTTCAGGATGCTATCAGATGGAGAGAATGGCCTGCAAAAGCCCAGACCTACCAAATGCCCTGGCTGGCATGGATCATGAAGCTATCACAAATGTGTTCCTTTTTATATTACTCAGCTGTGCTTTTGCTATTTTCATGCACTAAACACCTGCACTTCTCAAGCTAGAGGCTCTTATTGATATTTACAGATAGTAATAGAAGCACTGAATGGCATTTTCAGTTGAAAGAGAATCTCCCTGAACACATATCAGCAAAGAAAGCTCAGAAGATCCCATTGTTCTCATGTTTTTACAGCCTAGGAAATACTTTTTGGAATAATATCCCGGACTGCATAGAAAGAAACATGAACAGCAGGTCAAGGGAGGTGATTCTCCCCCTCTGCTCTGCTCTCGTGAGACCACATCTGGAGTATTGCATCCAGTTCTGGGGTCCCCAGCAAGACATGGATCTGTTAGAAGAGATCCAGAGGAGGCCCATAAAAATTGTAAGAGAGCTGGAACATCTTTCTTATGAAGAAAGGCTGTCAGAGTTGGGTCTGTTCAGTCTGGAGAAGAAAAGGCTCCAGGGAAACCTTATCGTTGCCTTTCAATACTTGGAGAGGGCTTATAAGAAAGATCAAGAGAGACTTTTCACCAAAGCCTATAGTGACAGGACAAGGGGCAACAGTTTTAAGCTGAAAAAAGGTAAGTTTAGATTGAACATAATTTGTGGGCTGCCTCAGTTGTATCCTGCAAGAATTCACAAATATTTTTAAAAGAAAGGTATATTTAAATGTCAGTTTTGATCCCTGCTGCCTACAGTTGCTGCTCAGCCTGCAAACAGCTCTTGAGAAAGCTGAAAGGCAAAACTCCTTCAAAGAACCAAAGTTGTCTCTTTGAGACAACTGATCACCACACTGGTTTTTGATTTGTTGTTGGGTTGTTTTTGTTTGTTGTCTGGTTGTTGTGTATTTTTCCCAAATATACAATCCCAATGGTAAGAGAACATAATAATTTTACCTTCTTAGCCTGAGGAGTTCAAACTCACCCCTGTCAGAAAAGAAGCTTGCATATCAGCCTGTGGGATAGGAATAAAACTTTCCACTAACCCACCCCACTCAAAATAAGCTGCAGCACAGCAAAAAATTGAGGAGTCAGTGGCTCAGAGCTGCTTGTTCCTGTCAAGAATAGGGCAGCTCTGGGCATGTACAGAGAAAGCCTGCACTCTGCATGTGCAGAGATACAGCCCCAGGGGCCTGAGAGATGGTAAAATTAAAAATTATGTCTAAAGGGGAAAAGTTCATCCAGGATTTTTTGCTAGAAGGATCACAGCCCTGTGCTTTCATGCTTGTGATGGCCGTGCTTCCACACTTCTCACCTGTGGCACCAGCACTTGAGCGCCAAGAGTCCTAACCTTTTAGTGCAGTACAATGTTAGCAGAAAGCATCTGCCAACTCCGCTCTTTGCACCTCTGTACAGTCTTTGTCTTTATGACCTCTTGCAACCTGCCTTTGAGAGAGGGATTCCCTCTTTCTCTCTTCTATCTCTGGTCCATATTACGTCTTCATGGTGATAATAAAATGAAATGCAGGCCCTGCTCATGCTGCTGAGGTCAGTGAAGCTGAATCTATTTACAGAAGCTGAGAAACTGCACAAAGTTATTTGGTTTTTTCTTTGCTTGGGAAATCTGAACCTTACATTTTCTGTTGCATAAAAAAACACTGTATAATGATTATTTTGGTGGATCATTTCCCACCCACTCTGAGTTGTCCTTTTTTCTTTCTGAATATACTGAAGTCTGGACAAAATCTTTTTTAAATGCTATATTTGCCTGTGAGCTGCATCCTGACAAAAAGAAGAAAAAAACTACCACAGCTTTTTCTTTAACAAAAGAAGTTCTCAGATATGTCCTGGAGAGGAGTAGGAAACATATTTCAGGACCATCATAGCAGTGTGTCTGTGTAAACTTGTGCAGGATATTTCATCGGAATTTGATTGCTTTTTTATTTTTAACCTGATGTCTAAATGAAACTATAATAAGCCTGAGATGATGGAAAACTTTTTTGGGTATTTAAATTCTTTGGAAACAGAGACATGTAGGTTGAAATAAATCTGTTTCTAACTTTGGTTTGTGTACCTGAAAGGTTATGTTACTCTTACTGCACATGATATATTAGAGGCCTAATTAGTCATTGCCCAGCACAGTGATTCACAAATCTATCCCTGCTCAGAGAGTACTTAAGTGAGTACTTCTATGAGCCTAAATAAATTCTTCCATATTTTTCAAGCAAGAGGCCATATTTTCAAGAAAAGTGATGTGGTAAGATAACATATCTAGCTTACATTACTTTAGAACAGCTATAAAATCACAGCACAGTAAAATATCAGACCTGGCAACTCAAAGGTCTGAACAGCATTCCCTATTTACATAGACTGGGTGATAATGTTGACATTTTAATTATTCCTTCAAGCAGTCTCATCTGATACCCAAGTGCTCATTATTTTTGCAGTCACTTATGGCTACTGTGTTTATCCTAGAATCCAAAATTCATCTCCCAGTCTGTCCAGACACCCAAATTTTCAGTTCTCTAATCCCCTTTCCTTCATCCTTAATCTCAATGTTGAGATCTTCAAATAATCTCTATCTTGTTTTTAACATTGACTGACTCAATAGGGAGAGTTTGACCAAAGCTGCATCAGGGCTGTTACGTATATTATTGTTTAGAAGTTGAAAGGCAGACATTGTGCTTTATGTGATGAGAAAAGTACCTCAAAAAAGAAAATTATATGAAGCTTCACTGAAATTTTGAATGCATTAAACTTGTGTTATGTGATTCAGGGAGAGATTTTAGGTCCAAATTATACAGAGTATACAAAGTAGCATGACGCTTTTGCTCCATTTATATGTTTATCTGATTACTCCACTTCTAAATCTCATATTTTAAAATGTGCAAAACATGAACTTGTTTATGTTTTTATTTTTATGTATTTATTTTATATTTAAAACTGATCTTAGCCTCTTCAACTTCTTATTCTACAAGGATTTTGTTGTCAAATCGCCACATAAACATAGTTCCCCTATTGTGTACAGGATAGGATTGTGCCATTTCTAAACTATAATCAAATGTGAAATCTTTTTTTTTGTTTGTTTAAAACAATACACTGTTTTTAAATAGGGCATTTTCATGAAGCTATGAATAATTCTGCCCCACACAGATTTTGAGAGAAAATATATCATTATCTCCATCAAAGGTCAACCACAGATTATAACCCTCTTTTTGCTTGTCATGATGAATGCCTTTTCTGTGGACAATGATAAGATATAGCAAGAAATGTGTGAGAACAGAATCTTAAGCAGAATACATGGCCTTGGGTACAAGAACCTTCTTCCATTATTTTGTATTGTGTTAGTTGGCTAATACTGAATCACCACACTTCAAAATAGTTTACTTATACTCTTTTTCTTTCAAAGACATCTAGGGGAGCACTATGCATCAATTAAAGCTTACAGATACTGATCCTCAGCTTCTGTGATTTCCAAGGCACTCAGAAAAAGATCACCGAGGGAATACTGTTACGAAAATACTGATGGAAAAACAGACCAAGAGAAGAAATTCTGAGAACCAGCCACATCAATTTGGGGACTGCAGGACCCAATTATAGAGCAGGGTTGCTGAAATGGATGTAGGTTTAGAACCCAAACGTAAATGGAAACATTGCTTGAGAAAGAAAACCATCTCTAGGCTGGGCACATGCTGCAGAGCAGGAGCAAAACCACATAGCAAAAATTTTGAACATGCAGTGGTTTGCTTCCATTATAGTGAAGTGCAGGGAAAGACTNTACTGTAATCAGACCAGACTGGAATGGGGTAAGGTAAAGGAGACATGAGTTGAAGTACTCAGTGATCAGACTTTAACTCATCACGTATGCCAAATGTTGCCTCAGACAGCTTAACTCCCATTTCATATTTTGAAACTTCTTTCTACAGTGCTACAGGACAGAAATCATGTCTAGCAGCCAGTGGACATACAGCTTGCATATGCAACTGTGAAGTTGTGGAACAAGGGAGTGCAGGACCATTTAGGGTGCATTCACAGAAACAGAGGTCCACAAACACATGCCTTGTTTTTCAGGCCACTTAGCAGAGGCTCACATTCTAGTTAGGAAGCAGAGGGGAGTGGTAGGCTTGTGCAGATTTTTTTATTAGAGCAGGTATCATTGAACTTCACAAGTTTTAAGATCAGGGAACACAAGTGTTAAAGGAAAAAAAAAGGAAGATAAAATGCAATCTCTCTCACACGTGTACCTATATAATACATGCACCAAATTCTTCAGATTACAGTATTTTGCCAATGAGCTTTCTTCATTAATTAGTCCCTCTTCACATACTTTTATATATAAAGGTAGCACACAAGTCTAGCATTCAGACTTGTCTATTTCTACAATTACATTCTCTGAATCTGTTACTATTCAGGATTTCTATTAATCACCTAGATGGAATGAATGGAGANATTAACTGAACCCTGAATCATACAATCAGTGCATTCTTCTGCCTCGTTATAATACAGCTCTTAAGTAGGTGAAGAAAAAACTGCACAATTCTTACACAGGCAAAACTTACTAGAACAATAGGGGAAATGTAGAACAAACAAAACCAAAAAAATCTGCTGGATTAGCAGCAGAATTAGTATTATGCAGCAGCCACTTATTATTATAGACAAAAGCTATGGTCCTCCTGCAGAACATGGCTTTGAGGAGATTGTGATTTCCTGACTTGAAACAAAATCCTGCAGTTTATCTACTCATTTACATTTCTCCTGCTTCATGAGATCTTGCAACTCCACTTCTATTATTCATTTATTGATTGACCTGTAAGAAGGACCCCAGAACAGAGAGGAAAACACTTCCTAGTATTCAGTTTATCTACAGGCGTATGAGTGTATGTGAAGAGGGGAGGATGGCACTGTGGAGTGTCTCCACCTGCACTGATGTTAGTAAGAGTGATGGAGTTTCTCCCACTAGGACGAAATGCATTCTTTAAAATGAAAAAAAAAGCAACTTATCATTGGCTGGAGAGAGGTTGAGCCAGTAACAGCGCCATGGCATGATTGATTTGTTTGTTCTAACACAGCCTGTGCAATATCAATGAGTTGAGAACATCCAGATGAAGGGAGAAAGATTAGTTAATCATGATTGAA
>VYZX01029509.1:34245-71607 GCA_013401335.1 Brachypteracias leptosomus | reverse complement strand
GAGCCCTAAACGGAGACATAGTGGTACATACAAGTTACAGTATAGACATCCTCAGGTTGACACATCAGGAGTGTATTTAATCAGAATCGTCCTTAAATGTTTGGGTTTTGTTTTCTAAGATCTATTCAATTCTCGTTTCCTACCCAAAAGGGCTAGAAACAGAGGTCAGAGGGCAAAAATGTTCTATGGAATGTCCAATTTCAGTTTCTGTTTTAAGAAGTTCAGAGATATCAACACTGATTAACTCCATCTCTAAATTAACTGAATGAAAGATACAAAAGTATTTAACTTAAGATTTCTTTTGCACTTGCTGTTCCCTGCCACTTGCCCCCCAGACTGTATTATTCTTTGCACTTTGTCCTGGAAATCCTCTTCTTCCTCCTTGTGTTTCTTTCATTCTTTTTGCTGTTAGCCAAGTAGAGCTTCTCATTTAAAATATAGAATAAGCTGAAAAAATTAATTTTCCATTTAAGTCTAATATCCTGCTGGTGTAGTCTGAATACTAATGAAGTGTAGTTTTGCAGCTGCTCTTAAGTAGTGACTTTGGCAGAAGAAATATTGTTCCCCTCTTATTTATGGAGGGTACACCTTTTATGCATTCTGAAATTTTTCATAATACAGTTGAATTTAAAGATCACCTTCTAGCTCCTTTTGCAATAGCTTTCTTATGGCTTTAGATCCTGCTGGTTCAGCTTTTTAGCAAAGGCATTTAAACATAAAATTCTCTGCAATAAGGCTTGTTCTAAGAGTTTAAGTATCAGGATTTGGAAAGTGATGGGAGTGGGAAGACAGCAGGAGAATGGTGAAAGATCATGTAAGGATTTGAAGTAGTACTTCTACAAAATGGATGAAAAATAATTCAAATTCATGTTACTTGAAGCAATAATTATCTTTCAGGTTCTGGCTCGCCTTCCTTTTGGAGAAAGGAATTGGAGGGGAGGTCAGAGTCACAGGGCCCACTGGAGTGCTGTAACCAAGGAGTAAGTTGATGAGTGAAAAGCAGGTTGAGGTCTGGCTGTGCAGTAACAAAACATAAGTGCTTCAGGTTTGTGAGGATTTAACTTGTGATTTGTGTAGTAATTTCGAAGAAGAGCAGAGTCAGCCTCCTAAAATAATCCTTTTAAGGAGAGATTAGCTGTTCAAACTAGTCAAACGATAGAGGGTAGCATTTCCTAATACACATGGTTCCCTTGGCAGAGAGAGATTTCTGAGTATAGTAGAGCACACAGTTACATCCTCCACTACAAACAGCATGACACTACTGATTGTAGGCTGTGCTATCAAGGAGGTACAACATCCTGAATTTGCAGGGTGTGTTTTTTTTAATATTTTTCTTATTTATATTTGCTTCAGGTTTGGAATCGTTGTTTTGTGTCAGTTTGAAAACTTCCATATATTTAGCATTACTTATTTGTGCATTTAATAGTGAAATTCCATCTTTGCTTTCATCAGTGTAAGTTGGGACTGTTGGAGTCTTTCTCATACATTCTTCCTTGGCCATGCTTTTCTGCCCTTCTACTTGTGCTAATGTTAATGTTTGTTTAAACTGTGAGCTAATTCAGTGGCTTGACCCCGCTGAAAACTAAATAAGCTTTTGTGTGGATCAGCTAAGTAATGGGTTATTTCACTGCCGTGCTGTGGCCTAAAATGCTGCTGAAGATGCTAATTCCTCCAAGTACGGCCACTTTTCTGAAGAGCTAGAGCAGAGTTTGTTCCAAATAGATTATGAAATCCTGAAACACTAAAATGGTGAAATTACAGAATTTTGTGTATTTTTGTATTTTATTTTGCATTAATCTGTTAATGGTGTTTAAATGCACTTGCACCATGGTACTAAAATAAATTCAGATAAAACTGTTTTAATTTAAATTTCTTAATTATTTTGAACATCAGTCATGCTTCTTTTTGAAAGATTTGTTTGTAAAGCCTAATAACTAAATCATGTTGGTAATAGGAATGAACCAGTAATTTTGCCGCCTCCAGAACTTTCATTGTAAAGGTATCCTCTGATATACTTGCACCATATAAACTGCATTATTTCTAGATCGTAGAGGGTTTTTTCCCCCAGGTATCACTTGCCAAGCCAAAGGCAAATGTTATGTCCCTTTCTCTTGTTATTCTCTGACTTCAAAGAGCTTAAATTTAGAGCTTTCCCATTGTGGAGAAAACATACAGGGCTGTTTCAAAAGTCTGTTGCCAGTAATGAGCTTTGGATTGGGTCCATGGAGAGGTAATCTGGATAGCTACCACAGCAAGTCATCTGTGAGAAGTTGCTGACTGTAGGCATGAGCTTTTTCTTTTTCTTTTTTCTTGAAGGGTGGTTCTGCCAAGATGCAAAAGTGACTTGCTCCAAGGGATTCTTGGCACCACCCAGGACGATATCGTTCTTGCATGTTAGGCTCAACATGCTGCATTGATTATGGGATTTGGGGTTTTTTTATGAGGAAGATAGTTCCTATTATCATGTTTCCTTATTTCTAAACTTAAGTTTAGGTATTGCAGTTTTCTCCCTCTAAACTCTTAACTTTTTGATTACCTGGTCCCTCGAGGTAGTTGCCTAACATCCAGTGTTGGTAATCTAGGGAGTAACTATGGGAAGAAAGAATGTGTGGGAGTCCTTGGGCAGAGCTGTTGCTTGCTTGGAGATTGCAACCTGCCCTTGAGGTTTCCAAGTGAAATATTAGAAAAACATTGTATTAAAAGTTTCAAAGAGCTGCTAGGGAGGGAAGGGAGAGGTGAAGGGGGAAGAGAGGTGACTGGCTTGTCATCCAAAGGGAGAAGAATAATATACTCTTGATTTTAAATGTAAACACTTCCTTGATGATACTGTGAAAGAGGGCAGCAATTATCCTTGATGCTTATACAAAAGTTGAGTTCTTTTTTATGCAGTAAATCTGACTGTCACTGATTCTAATTCAGTGCAGGAGAATTTAAAGGTCTGTGATAAGCTATTCTACTTTGAAGACCTATATGTAAATTGAAGAAGAAAAAAAGTAGAATTTACATTGAAGGAAAGAACAAGAAAAACACATTATGTGGACTTCTGTCATAACTGACTGTGAGATGAGAGAAATTTGTTCAGTGCTATGATTGAGATAAAAACATAAAGCAACTGTCCTTCTGCAAAATGCAAACAGGTGTGGAACATCTGCAATACAAATATGCAAACGACCATTTTTAAAGCTTAAAAATACTTTCACTTAAAATCAGAGCAAACACATTTTTGTTTGATTTGAGTTTTCTTCAAAATTAGATTCTGGTTTTAAAAACTTTTTTTTTTGATAAACTGATTCTCTTAAAAAGCGTATTTAATTAAACAGAATGCAAAAGCTGAAGCTTCTTTTATTCTTGTGTGAAACTTTTGGTTCTTTTCAGCTCTGGGCTCCATCCAAGACCTACTTAGCTACAGCTAAGCTTTTGTTTCCTTATTTTTGACCTTTGGTTTTAAGGATGTTATCTTGAATGAAATGGAAACAGGCTTTTGTAGTATCCACCTTAAATTATAAGCAAACTTAACTAAGCATTGCAGTCTATAACTACAACATACCTCAGAAGAGAAGGTGAGGCCTTACTTAAATAATGTAGCATGATAGCTAAATTGCACCTTATTTGGCTCTCTAAAAGGGAGAGTAGAATGAGGCTGTGTTGCATAAGCCTTATGTTTGCAACACTGACTCCACTCCACAAGGGGGTCCAATTTTGTGCCTGCGTGATGGGTTGACCGTGGCTGGATGCGAGGTGCCCACCAAAGCTGTTCTATTACTCCCCTCAGCTCTACAGGGGAGAGAAAATGTAACAAAAAGCTCATGGGTCAAGAGAAGGGCAGGGAGAGATCACTTACCAGTTACTGTCACAGGAAAAACAGACTTGACTTGGCTACTAAATTAATTTAATTTATTATCAATGAAATCAGAGTAGGATAATGAGAAAATAAAAACAAATCTTAAAACCTTTTCTCCCTAATTGTACCTTCTTCGCAGGCTCAACTTCATTCCTGATTTCTCTACCTCCCTCCTCACAGCGGCACAAGGGGATGAGGGAATGGGGTTTGTGGTCAGTTCATCATATGTTGTCTCTGCTGCTCCTTCCTCCTCAGAAGGAAGACTTCTCACACTCTTGCCATGCTCCAGCATGGGGTCCCTCCCCCAGGAGGCAGTCCTCCACAAACTTCTCTAGTGTGAGTCCTTCCCACAGGCTTCAGTTCTTCGTGAACTGCTCCGGCATGGGTCCTTTCCACAGGGTGTTGTCCTTCAGTAACAGACTGTTCCTATGTGGGTTCCCCACAGGGTCACAAGTCCTGCCTTAGCGTGGGCTCTCTCCACACATCCCACCAGAAGCTTGCTCCAGCAGAGGCTTCCCATGGGATTATGACCTCTTTCAGACACATCCACCTGCTCTGACATGGGATCCCTCATGGGCTGCAAGTGGATATCTGCACCACTATTAACCTCCATGGGCTGCAGGAGGACAGGCTGCCTTGCCATGATCTTCACCACAGGCTGCGGGGGAACTTCTGCTTGGGCACCTGGAGTACTTCCTCACCCTCCTTCTCACCTTGGTGTCTGCAGAGTTGTTTGTCTCATACACTCTCACTCCTCTTTCCAGCTGAAGTTGCCTTGGGTATTTCCCCTCCTCTGGGGGCAGCTTCTGACATCTCAAAGAAGCCACCCCTAGAGCCCCCCAGCTGCCAAAACCTTGCCATGCAAACCCAGTACTTTCTGTTACAGTTAATGGGGGGTGTGTGTATGTTGCTGTCTTGGTTGTGTTATTAAGCTGTTAAAATAATACTGCAGAAAGATGGGCTCTAATCCTGGTTTTGGACAGACTCTCTCTGCTTCATTTTTTCCTTTGTGAAAGAAGATGACACTTCCTCTGTTTAGGAAGTCTTGTTTAGGAGTCTCTCTCTTCGCAGTGAAGCACGTGTCCCAGAATCATACCATCACAAGCTGGTTTGTCTCTCTGTGTTCCAGCCTTTCACGATGATTTAGATAGATTGCACTGCTCTGTTGTACTGCTGGGGAAGCAGAAAGGATGTGCTTATTACAAGACCTAATGCAGTGTCACCATAATGGCTGCTAAGAGCTCCTTCTTGTGGTTCTGTTGTGATGCTGTCCTCCCACAGGGGCCTCTGCTAGTGGTGGTTTAAAGAGTGTGCTTCCAGGGCAGTCCACAGCTTGTACAGTCATACCCAGGCAGCTGGGGTACTGGGAGCTGCTCAGTTATGGCAGCATGGAAACTAGCTTCAAACCAGCCTCACCTCACTTTCTGAGACCCTTGGTATATTCTTAGGCTGCAGGATGGTCCAGCAGAAACACACTGAGCTTTGCCACCAGCCAAGGACTTCTGTGCTTTACATCGTTTGATGGCTGCATTTCTCCAGTTTTCTGTATAGCCTAAAGCACCTTCTGGCTCAGGTGTTCTGAAGAAGGGCGGCTGAAATAACCCAGCTCTGATGGGCAAGGGTTAGGTTGACAAATTAAATAATCTGAGGATTTATGAAATTCATGTTCTGTTCCTTGACTAGAAATAGATGGCTCTGTATAGCTGTGAACTTCATAAATAGTTCAATTTTGTGCAAATTGCCTAGCTTGCAAACAGCTTTGGTAAGGATGTTGAGATGCTACTAGATTATGCTTAGTTCACAAAGTGCAGATGAAATATGCGAAGTTGTAGATTATTTTTTTTCCTTGCACTTATTACTGCATCGGTATTAATGGAGCTGCTAATTAAGATCTTTCAGCTTGACTATATGCAATTTAATGTGAGGTATTTGAAAGATGTGTAGATGTGGCACTTAGGGGCATGGTTCAGTGGTGGACTTGCAGTGTTAGGTTTCTGGTTGGACTCAATGATCTTTGAAGGTCTTTTCCAACCTAAATGATTCTATGATTCTAATTGGTTAAATGCTACAATATGCTTTATGCTGCCTGCATGGAAGAGCAGATCAAAACTAAATTGAAATGGATCATGTTTTATTGCCTTGGGGTAATTGTGCGTAGCATGCAGCCTTTGAAATTAGAAGTGACAAAAGCAGTTGTTTCTGTTGTCACTCAGAGTAGGTTTGTGTCACAGCGTATAGCTCTGCAAAAACAGGAGTGACCAACCTTGTCTGCTCTTCACTGAAAAGTCCTGACACTCATGAAAAGTCCCACAGCCACTCATGTTCATGACTTGAAGTCTGTCATATTGACTTCTGGGCACCTTGGCATTTCTGATGACTGTTGCATTGCCTCCTATCTGACCCTAGGAAAGGCTCTCCTGAGGGGATTTATCACCTACTTTCCCTCTTGAAAGTGTAAAATATCAGCTGCCTTTTGTGATTCAGCCTTGCTGAAGTTTGCATCCTCTAAAAGTCTCAGCAAGTACCCAGACAGGGGTGCTTTGTGATACTACACCTTGGGAGAAAAGCTCTAGTGCTAATGGATACTTCCAGTGACAAATGTTATTCTACAGACGGTGTGTCTTCACCTACACTTCATGTTTTTCTCTCCTGCACAGATGTGTGTGTGTGTTTGCCCACATGCTCTTCAGTTGGGGCTTTGCTGCTCTTTAGCTCAGAAATTTGGTTAGAGCTATGTGCACTCACCGTGTAGTATGTATGGTTTGGTTAGGATAGGAAAGGAGCAAGACTGAAACTCAGAAGACAAAAGAAGTTGAATGGAAAATATCTGGTAAGATTTTTCTATGAATTGCTGAGCTCTTCCAAGTGGGGGAGAAAAAGGATCAAAAATGAAGAATTTGACAAATTGATGTCCAAACTGTCAGTTCAGGGAACTCTAGGGACAAACTGGATGGAAAGTTTTCCCCTGAAGTCTCCATGGAATTTTTAAAGACAAATATAAGTGGAGAACAGCACAGATTTACGTCTTGGTCTACAAGAACAGAATAGTTATTGACAGCCAGGAAAGAAGCTCCAGTGTTTTGTCAGAAAGAGGTCTGCCTCAAAGACTTGAACTGAGTTGATTTAAGGTCTTTCAGGGATAAATGTAAGATTTTTGTATGGACAATAGAACAAATTTGTGGAAATGTGGAGATGGGGAATGAAAAATGTGCGTTAGGGCTTGAAAATATATCTATATTTGGTTTCTTTGAGTATTTTTGCAGGCTGGAATGATGTCTGAACATATGCCAAATACATTGTTTACAGCAAGTAGGGTAATTACCTGTAAAGGAATATGGAAGTTTCTGCTTCAGATTGTGGTCTATCACTTAATTTTGAAAGCAAGACTTATTTTGAATATTTTAACAAATACGCAATTTCTATTTCACATTTTAATCTGAAATGAGAGGAAAGGTAGTTGATGCTGTCATCATCTCCCCATTTGAGCAGTCTGAAAAATATATGTGGGTTTTGTGTGCATAGAAGTTCACAATGATTTCTTGATTGCTGTGGGGAGTGTTGTTTTTTGCTTTTTTTTTAGTAGATCATGCTGTGCTTTTGATCTATTTGATGTTGCTGGAATCATCTAAGGCAGTGTTAGGCTGGTTTTACTCCCCTCCCTTCCTCTGTCTTTCTAATCTGTGTCTACTGAAGAGGGGAGAGTAAGGATTTAACTTCAGCTCTGGGGACTTGCCTATACATGGACTTGCTCTGAACAGCTCTCCCCAACACTTCAGAAGCTTGCAAAAATAGTTTGATTTTTGAATCATCCATTGCATTTGAAATGCACACTCCGCTTTAATAATAACAAACAGCCTTTAGGTATAGACAAGTTCTTCACAATTTGTTGGAAACAAAGCTTTTTGTGGAAATATTCTCTGCTTTGAATGCATTTTTGATAAATGCGCTTGTATCCAGGCTGTGGTTTGTGTGTGAACAGTGAGGGTAAACTGGCAACACAAGCACTAGGACTTAGGTGGGATGTGGGAGACTGAAAAAACCTGACTGAAAAAACCTGTAAATCTTGACAACTCTTAGAAAACCAAAAAAGCACCACAACCTGTGTGTGTCCCCACCCTCAACTTCCCATGTTCTCATATTGTGAGCAACTTTACTCCACTGTTTGTTCAAGGAAAATATGGTTGTTGTTTAATACCCTAAAGACCTTGACATGCAGCCTTCTTGAGAGTATATTTTCCAAATAAAAACATCTTAATTTCTAATTTCTTAAATATAGAAGCATATTTAGGATACAATTTTCTTGTGGGGAAGGGAGGTGAAGGAAAAAGGCAATCAAAAGCTGATCATGCATAGAGAAGAAAGTAGAGAAGCATTTTTCAAAGGGCAGAAAGGTCCAACTTAATCCTTGCTGATGCTGACAGTCCTGTGGAGATAAATATTCAGCAGTCGGGGCTATACCTTTCTGAGATTGTGCCTTGCCTTTCACCAGCAGTTCCTGGTCTGCGTCCCTCTCGATCACCTTTCTGCTCTGTGGAGCTTGGTTCCACTCAGCTGATCTATCTCGCACATCTTGCATGTTTGTAGCAAAGGGATTGAGAGAAATCAGGCTGAGAAGAGGTAGCTGCCCAGGATAGTTCAAGAGTGGCTAAAGTTGGTATGGTTGCTAGTAGAAAGAGACCTAGAAGCAGGGATGCAGAAAGGCTTAGCAGAAGCAACCTGAGGATGCCTTGAGTAGAGAGATGTCTTGGGAAACAAAAAGAGCAAGCTTGTGGAAGAACAGAGCTTATTAGTTAATATAGAGCCTCAGCAGATGATTTCACAGGAGAGGAGATGGCATGAAATCNCTCTGGATGTCATCTATCTGGACTTCTGCAAGGCCTTTGACTTTTCACCTTTAGCTTGAAGCAGGCTTGTGTCCAGCTGATGCAGGGAAAACTTCTAATTGTTTGGAAGGGACCAGCTATATCTATTGTAAGTCCTATTGTGTGGGCTTCTGTTGTGGTTTAAGGTTTGGGGAAGGGGAGGGACAGGTGGAGTGGCTATTCCACTCCTCTTCCTGCCACACTCTATAAAAGGACACAGGAAGTTCTGCTCGCCCCTTCCTCCCTGGGATTGCTGCTGGGACTGCACCTCTGCGTGGCTGGCTACAATTCCACATGGCTCGGGAGGAATCCAGCAACATCCGAGGATCGGTGTTTTATATATTTGTATATATATCTTCTCTTGATACCTCTGTATATTCCCCTTCCTTTAATATCTCTTTTGCTGTTCCCTGCTAAAAGCTGTAATCTTGATTTCCAACTTTGTGTGAGGCCTTTCTTCCTCCCCTGGGAGGGAAGAGAGGGGGGGGAAGAGGGGTGAAACAAATTCTGCTCTGTGGGGATTGCCCTGAGCCTTAAACAGAGACAGCTTCTCTTTTGAGGAAGGAAGGACAGGTCCTCCCACGTCAGTCCAGTGGCAAACAGCTATTGCTCAGTCTTGAACAGGCAAGGTCATCTGCCAAGAGTGTGGTCTGTGATGTAGTGTTCCTCTGGTAGGAGGCTCTGGTCAGCCGTAGCCAAAGTCCCTAAACCATCAAAGGAAGTTGCCAAGGACAGCAAGGAACACAAGCCTGATTCTGAGGAGAGTTAGTTCATCACACAATTATCTTGGCCGTTCTGAATAAAAGGCAATATATAAAGCAGCAAAGAATTCAAATATATGCTACTGAAACCACCTGCATCAACACTACTCTTAAGACCTTGCCTTCTATCAACGAGTGTTTTCAGAAGGCCTCCTTTAAATGTTGTCCTCCACCTGAGCAGCATTTTGTAGGTAGCTCTGCAGTGTCCACAAGGTTCATCACATGCTGAGTTACAAAATGGGAGCTGTGTGTAGTCCTGCTGGTCTCCATGGTGGCTCGTGCAAGGGGACCAGAGGCAGGGCTGTGAGAACAGATTATAAAATAAGTTTGATAATGTGGATTTATGTTTGGGGATTTTTTTGTTGCTGTCAGCTGTGGGGCTGACAGAGGCGGGGGGGCTGCTCCTGCTGTCTCCACAATATTAAAAGATAATAATGAAACAATCTTCAGCACTGCTGCTGGTTTGGTACAATGCAGATTTGCTCCCTCCCTTTGCACTCTGTTCTTCATCCAGCTGAAAAACAATCTCAAATCCCTACCCACATCATTAAAAAAATCAAATGATTCTCTCAGTCTTCTGTGGGGCCCATCGGCTGGACAAACGCTGTTACGGGGCCATTGGGGTGGCCTCTCCTGCCTTGCCTGCCATTAGGCCTTGCCTTGCTGAGGGACACTTCCTCCAGCTCACATATGTGAGGTAGCTGTCTCAAACTGCCTGGAGGAGAAACTAGGAATAATTTTAGGGAATTATTTAGTAATAAAGGTTAGGTCTTAATGAGTGAGGACATAGCCCAGCTTAATAAATCTGGTTTTCTGACTGCTGTTTGCTGTTTTGGGACAGGAAAAGTGATTTTTCTGCTTTAATTCAAGGTGAATGCTACAGTATTCCCAGCAGCTTCTCTCTGCTTTGTCTCCCTGCTCATTTAGGACTTAGACAAGAGATAGTTAAGGCAGTCTGAAATATTTTTGCAGCTAGCTAGCCTGTGAATTATAGCAGATTTGGCCTATTTTTGGAGAGTTTTGAGGCAGAGATGTTTACAACAGCTTGCAAAAAAGGACAGGACTTGCTTTTGTAAAATTCTCCTTAATGTGCCAGCATCTGGGTACCTCGGTCTCGCTGTTAATCAGTCTGTAGGTTTCAGAAACCTTTTTTTTTTTTCTTTTCCTGTCATGTCCCGTGTTCCTGGAGGTGGAGAGAGGCAAGACCATCAAACTGAGTAGAACCACAAAACTCTTGTTTGCATTTTCAGATGAAGCTCCAGCTCCAAGCTGTACAGTTGACAAAGGCCAGCTATGATTGCATCTTACATCTTGCTAGCTCTTTTCAATTTATTTTTGTCACCCCATGAGTACTACCTTCTCTGTCCCACTATATTCTGGAGGAAATCTTTGAGGAAAGACAGCACAGGACAAGATGATAACATTATACCATCTGAAATGGCTTTTTAGGGGTGGTATGAGACTTCAAACCATTCATTTGGCGCAGGAAAGGAAAATCTTTTATTGGAAGAAAGGTTATGGACAACTCTAAACCCTGGAGCTTTGGGGGATAGTTTATTTCCTATGCTCATGTTGCTGAAATGTAAGTTGTTTTTTTTTTAATCAAAATTTCTGCTTATATTTGGGCGATAAAGTCAGTATGCTGGGGAGCTGTGGATGGCTTCATTTTCTGTAGTTCTTACAAGAAAAGATCAGGAAGAGGCAAGGCTTGTTAATTTGCCTTACAGGACACCCAGAGCACTGGCTTGCCTGCCACTGCAGGATTTCATCCATCTGCTCAACCTTGTTCTCTGCACCCAACCGAGTTGAGCAATGTGCCTGTGTTGATTTCTGTCTGCAATACAGGGGCTTTCACTGAACAGATATGCTATTCAAGACCTAATCATCTTTATGACATGAATGAGGAACAAAAAAGAAATGCAGTTCTGACTCTGTGCCTGATGTCTGCTGACACATCTTCTGTTGGAATTGGTGGGAAGGCATTTTTGACTCAGGCTTAGCACTCCAGACTTACTGTATCTTACAACACAACTACTGGTTTGTTTGTTTATTTTGCTTGATAGTAACTTGTGATTGTGCAAAGGTGTTAGTTTGACTTTTTTTAAATTGCTCTATCAAGGAGCTCCAAGCTTTTGCTCAGGATAGACTATCAGACTGTTCTGGTGAGTGCAGCACTTTAAGCCTTTGCACATGAGTATGGTCATACTGAGGAAGTGTCCAGCTCTGCTGACAAAATCCATGAGCTTGAGACACTTGTAAGTAGCAGAGTGGTTAGAAAGTCAGCAGATTAACCTTGTGCTATGTTAAGGCAACTGTAGGACCAATAAAATCAGCATTCGAAGCCCAAAATCTGGAATTTCAAAATGCCTGCTGTGTGAACCCAGGCACGACTTGGCAGTAATTGCTGTAGGATATCTAAACTAAGCAATGAGGTTTCTATTATGGCAAGTGTTAGGAAAGACTTTGTAATGCACATCACCCAAATGCACTTTTCCTTTCAAGGGGGAGTTGTGGGCATTCCAGTCCTTGTTGACAAGTTACTGAGGCCCTACATCAGCAAAACACTTTCAAGTATATCCTTAAGCACTTTGTTGTTGATGAAGGGGAGACATAAGCTCTTAATTATCTGTACTGAACAGGGAGCTGGGAGGTTCCTTGAGTATCTTTTAATGCACTTGTATGCTTGCTGTGCCCTGAAATGCAGAGTCCGAGAAGCTGCTGTCTTACCCTAGCTGCACTTGTCCTCTGTGAATACGCTCACCAACCTTCAAGTAAATGGTGCACCACATCATATTTTGCCTATCCCGAGTGTTTATCAGTTTAGAAGAATAGGCATAATACTGTGTTCAGCTTTAACTGGAGCACTTTTGATAACTGCCCATCTTATCCAAATACTGCTGAGTGTGGGATTATTAAATAATCTGAAAGATAAATGGAGGATAAATCAGGAAGGGAATTGACTTTGTTATATATTCGCATCTGTATCATAACCAAGCATTGACAGATACTTCAGCCCTGTCAATGCTGCCAGCACTATGGAGTTCTCTGCAGGAGGCAGAAAAATTAAAAACAGAACCCCCACCCCCTCCCCAAAGCAGCAAGCAATAGCAATCACAGCTGTTCTCAAGGAGAAGGTTTGTGTCAGCAGATCTTACACAGATAAACTCAGAAAGTTTATGTCAGCAGCCATAAAAGCTGATCCATCAGCATTTCTGTTTTATTCCATACACAAAATGCATATTACTGAACAATTATGCCAAAGACTGGGAATATTTCTTGATAACACAACTTGCATGTAGTGTCTTCCTGTGGGAGCAATTCACATCACATGCTGCAGAAATCTGTGTGGATTTAGATGCAAATCCTTGTTGCTGGTACTTACTGTAAGATTGTGTTGGGAGCCAAGTCATTTGGTGTTACATCTTGGCCAAGGTAGTCTTGGCCTGATCCAAAGTCTGTGGAAATTGGCAATTTCCTGGTAATTCTAACAGGCTTCCAAGCATGCCTCCAAAAAGCATGTTTAGTATGAAGGAGGCTCAGTGGTGTTTAGATTTTTGGACCCCAAAGTCTTCAGAGAATACGTAAAACACACTGATTTCAGTGTGCAGCCATTATAAAAGGTGGGACAGAGAACTGGGATGAAGTTTGAACACAAACACATTTATTGCTTTAATACATGTTTATTGTTCTATCTCAACCACCATTTGACTGTGTTTTGGTTGTCTCCATTAAGATGTTTTTATTCTTTCTTTGTCAGAGGTCATAGTTCAGAACTGAAAATATTCAGAAAATATTTTATTAAATAACTTCTGTGGAGAAACAATATTGTGTTTTAATTTCACATTTTATTGGATAAGCCCTGTTTTTCTCTCATGTGAATGGGCAACAACTTGCTGCACAGTCCTCATCTCTGCTTACTGGCAAGCACAAGTTCTTTAAGAAACAAAACAAAACAAAAACAAATTAAAAAGTCATGCTTGGAGTAGCTAAGGAAGCAGGAGAAGAGGAGCACAAAATCCCCAGACACCCATTGTGGATTGATGTCTTTCCACATACAGGAGCGTAACTGATTAATTGCTCCAAGTCTGATTTTTGAAACTAATGCAGACCTCTGTTAGGACATGGGAACTCTGGTGATCCAAATCAGCATGGGAATTGCTGTGATGCTGAGACGCACCTTGCCTACCAATCTGCTGTTGGAAGCTACCATTGCCAGCCACTCGGCCGGCACCCTCGTCTTTTAAGCAGCCCCCAGTGGTATTTAGAATAGATCTGGATGCCTGTGCAAGGCACTACAAAGCATAAGGCACACTCAGAAGTGCACTGCCAGGCCTCAGGTGCCAGGTGCTAACCTCCAGCTGGGGGATGTGTGTGGGGGGGTGGCATCGCCACAGCAACTTTTTAAAAAAAAAAACAAACACACACTGCCAACAGGAATAACAAAACCTGTGCCAGCTGCTCTGCAAGAGGCATCTGACCACAGCTGAAGCCAGACATAAAGAGTGTGTCTAACTAAGAGCTAACACGGATTTTAACAAAACAATACTAAAGAATGCAAATTAGAAGAACTGCTGTCATGGTGTTGCAGTTTCTTCTTCGTTTCCTTTCTCTTTTGCTTTCTATTTTCCTTTCTCTTTTCCTTTCTCATTTCTTTTCTTATTCAAACTTTCTTAACCTCAAATCAGGAGATTCTCAGAAAAGAAATAAAACAGTCAAACATTTATACAGTATTTTCTGTTTTTTCCATGGACCTTCTAGTACTACAGTATTCGTCAAAATGAATATATGAATTTTGTCCATGTCAGAAACAGTCTGTCATATTTTAAAGGCTGGTGACTATTCTCTAGCTTAATGTACTTTTACCTTTATACATATATATATATATATATATATACTTCATTCTTTATTCCTTTCCAACTATTGTTTTTTTTCCCTTCATGAGTCTGAGGTTTTTTTCCATTCATCTCAGTGTGAAGCTTACAGGACCTCTCACTCTGTCTTTTACAGGGCGACATTGATCTCTTCATATGCTTTTTTGGAGGGAGGTATTATGGATGTTATAGCTTTGTCTAACCAGAAAAGCCAAGCTTTTTTGCTTGCAGTTAACTCCACGACATCTGAGAGTGATGAGACACTGGAACAGGTTGCCCATGGAGGTTGTAGATGCACCAACACTAGGTGTGTTGGATGGGGCCTTGAGCAACCTGGTCTAGTGGGAGGTGTCCCTGCCCATGGCAGGGAGGTTGGAACTAGATGATCTTTAAGATTCCTTCCAACCCAAACCATTCTATGATTCTATCTTTTGCCAACATATTGGGGCAGTAGGGGAGGGCACTATACTTTTGCGACAGTTGTTTTGGGGAAGGTACATTGCTTTTTTCTGAGGTTAATAACAATGACAGATTTTACTGTGGTTTTTTAATTAATTTTTAGCCATGCACACAGGCACAATCCTGTTCATCTTACAAAGTGAAAACAGGGGCCCTGAGGACTAACTGCAGATGTTAAGCTAAGGCATAATCTTTAATACCTCCCTACCATCAAGGGACTCAGTTGATAGTCATGTCCAGTGTGTATCTGTTTTCTCAAAACCTCCTCTACAGTAGTACCTTAATACCTCTGATGTGCAGGATACCATATACCTTCACTCATGTAGGTTCAGAGTCCTGCACTGCCCAAGTGTGTTGGTAGGTACCATAGGGTTTTCATTACCTTCCTCGTTTGTCTGCACACCTTTCTGCAACTTACCTAGAAGCTAAGATGTCCTCTCCATTTGTTAATGGTATCCATGAAGTGAGTGAAACTGGAGGAGAGAAACTCCTGACAGTTTGTAGTCCTGTAATCTTTCAACAATTCAAATAATTTTAGTGACTCATGAAAAGATAACGAGCACCAGCTGTTTCTCTTTGACTTTGAGAATCAGATGGAAAAACCCCTCTAGTTGCCAAGGAGGGAGGAAAGGAAAGGGATCAGTTGATTCACTTGAAAAGCAGTCAGTTTCCTCTTTGTCCAGCTGATCTTAGTGTCTTCAAAACCACTTTTTCCTGATATAGAGCTTAAACAGATTTTTTTTTCAGCTTTAGCCCTTTACACTATTACAACTAATACCAGTGGAAATATTTCTCTTCCTTTCGTTATTTTTTAATGTGACTATTTATATAGTTTTCTAGCTGTTTCATTTAATCCTTCTCCCTTTAGGCCAAATAAATTTAGTTTTTGTCATCTTACTTTCAAGGTTGTATTTTAATAATAAAGTAGTGTTAAATATAGTGGAAAGCAGACAACATAGGTGTCTGAGATTTCACAATAATTTAGGCTTTTCAAGACAATAGGGTACATTTACTAAGGCCAGTAATGCAATATTATGCATTAGTCCCTTGTCAGAAGTTTTTGAACATTTGAAATAATAACTGGCTTTAAAAAATAATTTACTGTGTGTTACTGGTATGTAAAAGCCTATTGTCAGACTACATAATTTCCTCATCCTGTTTTAATACTAATTACAATGAGGACTTGAATGTTTAATTTTTAAACACTGAACTAATTCTCCCTTTTGCTTGTTAAAACACTGTAGAATAGCTTGGAAATTCTTGTGACATCTGACATGGGACTTCATGGTGCCTGATGGAAAATGTTACATATTTCCTCACATCCTGCTCTGGCAATGGTAATTCTATTCATTCTTTAGCAAGTAGGACTGGGAAGAAGTCCAGGTTTATCTGTCTTTTCCTGAGGGAACTGGAAGATCTAGGAGATTATGGGATTCAGAGATTCTTAACTTCTAAAGCATTTGTTTAAATTGCTAGCAACTGAAAAGTTTAATATACTAAATATATTTGCAAAGCCTCTTACAATTTGTATACTAAATGGCATCCTGCAGTAAGCTTTTTAGTGGGCACTCTTTCCTGGAAAAGTAATGTAGAAGTTAGCAAAAATGTAATGACTAGAATTTGTCAGAAATCAGCTCTTAGCTCAATAACACATCACTGCCTATTTGATTGCTCCATTATAATTTTTACACTCAATATTGCTAAGTCATTACCTGGTAGTATAAATAGATCTTCTGTTTAGCTCAGGATTGTTTGGAGGTTTATCACTGCTTCCTCTCCAAAATCTTGACTACCACTGGTTAAAACTTCTGAGTGCGCTTCAAGGCAGAGTTACACCAAGACTAAAAAATATTCTGAAGATGGGTCTTCTTAATGTTTTGACCAATAATTCGAGCTTTGCAAACTCATGCCTTTGGCTCCAAGCACTGGATATTTTAAAGCAGCCTCATAATGAGTGATGGAAATTTACCTTTTTCAGGTGACAACCTAGACACATTGCCAATATACCTAGTTTAAATTTACTAAGCAAGTAAGCAATAAAATAAAGTCTACAGAGGTATATAAAACTAGGGTTGCTTGGATTTACTGCCAATAGGTACATGATAAGTATGATTAAGAGGCACTTTATGCTGACTTCCTAATAACTCACTGCTAAAATATGTATTTCAGGCAGTTCTGTCAGCTTTATTGTTACTTTTTAATTTTGGTCTAAAGATTTTTATCAGATGTGATTGTTCCCTTTGGGGATTATAGGATGCATAAATTTCTGAAGATGAGAGAGTTTCTGTGATTCATTTTTCTTGAGCTCTGTTGGTTAAGATGAAACTCCTTACCAATGTCTGTAGTGTTGGTTTTTAATCTGAATCCTTTTCTTAAATCTTCAGTTTGATTTTATATTACTTATAGCATAGGAAAAAGTTTCCTTTCTGTACGAGTGCAGGAGATCTGTATATTGGTTTGAATAAAGGAAGCCTTATTCTTTTCATTATTGGGAAGAAATTGGGTTTGAATTCCTATAATTTTGTTTATGTTACAACTAAGTGATTCAGCCTGTGATCTTGCTGAAAGAAGCTGGGAACTGAAGCCCTCCATGAAAACATACTACCCTAAAACTAAATGTATATTGTTTTATTTTGATTTTCAAGATGGGAACAATTTAAGCCTTATGCCTTCAAAATTATTTTTACAATTATGTGCATCTTGCCCTTGACACAGATGTGGCCTGCTTGTCCAGCATAGGCAACTGCTGCCCTAGGCCTATCTGGCTTCTTGCTTCTGGTCCAAAAGGGCACTGGTATCTCATGACTCCCATGTCACACTGGCCTACACTGTGTAGATGTAACTACACTGAAGACTGCCTCTAATGTCCAGAAAGATTTTATAGAAGAAAAAATTAGAAGACTAAATTTTGCCATTTCTTGGAAACAGGTGGATGAAAGCTGATACAGATTTTAGTTTAATTTCTTGTAAAATGCTTTGACTTTTCAGTAGCAGCCCATAGAAGCAACAAGAATCTATGGGCTCATTCAGATCCCCAAGCACAGGTGCCCATTTATTTACTCCTGGCCTCCAGCTGCTCCTCCAAAAGACTGTGAATTTCTGTTAAATCCTGTGTCCTATCCACCAACCTTGTGGGGGTGTTCTGGTTACAGTGGTGTCTGTGTGAGTCAAGCTGAATCAATCTCCAGGGTCTTTTGACTATGTCAGCCTTGGCTTTACAGATAGGTCACACCCCCCACTCTCAGATAGACATGATTAGGTGTCCAGTGCTGGCCAAGATGCCCTCGTGCCATCTTCCTGGTTCCCAGCTACTGCTCTAAAAGGACACAAGTCTCACAAAAGTGTTTTGTCCTATCTGCCAGCCCTCCCTGGACATCTCAGATACTCCAAACTGTCTCAGTGGTATTAGACACTGTTTCATCTAGAAGTTGGTGTCAAAGCAGAGGTCCTGCTCTATCTGTTACTAAACAGCCACTGCTGTCTTATTGTCCTATTGGAGTAGAGATAGGGACAAACTGGTAACAGCCCATTTCACCTTCAGGAAACTATCTAGTAAGGGATAGGATTCATTTCACCTAATTTTAGGAGCCAAACTCTTAGCCCATTTACAAAGGGAGTCTAGACAACTAGCTTAGTGATATAAACACCTTGAAAGGGTTTTGTGCTGAGGAGGTACCTGAGTTGAGTGAGATGATGGTGCCTGCTTCTTCCTTGTGACTGAAGAGGAAACCTAGATGACCAATTTGAACTGCAACCTCAGACTGTACGCCTACATGATATGCTAAAGAAACCATGATTAGACTGCAAGACTCTTGTCGGGTATCATAGGTATGGCTTTAAGACCCTGCCATCAAAGATGTGAAGGTAGCTACACGGGCGTACACAGGTCCAAATCCATGCCTGGAGAATCCACCATATGGGCAAGGCTACAGCCCACTAAACTATCCCCGTCCTGTTTCAAAAACACCAATTAATGATCTTGATGACTGTGTGAAGCCATTTTATGTGAAATTCAGTGATGTGGATTAATTGCTTGAATATTTACCCAGTTTCTCAGGGTAGGGTGTATGGTACATGCCAGATTCCACTGCTACACTACAGTGGTACTTATGTTCATTAGTGTTAAGATTAATTAGAGCTTTTCTAGAGGGTTGCACTAAGCCTGCAATATGGACATAGTTCCTTTACAGAGAACTGCTTGTTTCTCTTGAGAAATCCCCAGGAGCAAATGAAGACACCTGTTTCCTCTCTGTGCAACAGTAGAAGTTCTCTGGGGAAAGTCCCGTGGTGCTGTCCCTGGGCTGTCTACCCAAGTGTACAGGATTGTTGCTAATGAGTACGTGACAAACTCCATAATTGTATGATAGTCCAAAAGCTGACTACTCTTCTTGTTCTCTTTGTCATCTCCTCATCCTACTATAGAGATATATATACACACACATGCACAGACACACAAACATATATATATATATACTCACACATGCACATACTGTAATAGGCTGTTCTCATAGTTGTATTTTAGAAAGCTAAAACTAGGCTTTTGGTGTTAAAAATGGTGTACTGTGCCCAGAATGGTCATTCGGCTTTGCCTCCTCTCCGTGCTTGCTTGATAACCATAGCTACTGCACTTCCCTTAGTGGAAGTAGATTTCTCAGAGATTCCTTCTTGTAGAATTACTGATGTAATTACTTCACAAATACCAGTAGAAAGCTTCTGCAATGGAAGTTGAGTCTCTCCTACTGGCTTCAGCCTGTTTTCTGTTCCAGCTGCTCAACCCATGAACAAAACCCACCCCTGGTTTGCTCCACGCCCAGCTCTCCCTTCACATACCTGTCACCCCTTCACTGGTTTCAGTTGACAAGAGCACCTGACACCACCTGCTGCTAATCTAAAGAAAATAGCCAGTGGTCCTGCCTTCTGCTGAGTATGCTGATGCTCAGCAAGAAATCTTACAAGATTGATTATCCTGAATTGTTTTCGCCAGCTATTGGAGGTGCAAGTGCTAAAAAAGTACATACCTCTCCATAAAAAGCATGCAAGGATTTCAAGTCTCCTGCAGAAGAGGCAGGCTAGCAGGGTAGAATAAATCATCCCAGGCACTGTGGTATTGATGATTTGTATTCTTGTAGCACCTATTCCTTAGTCCTGAACAGCCACAACATAAAAGGCATTCCCCTGCCCCAAATAATGGATAATCTTGGCATAAAAGAAGGAAAATAGCAGATGGATATGGATGCATGGGGGAATAATTCAGCCTGGGTAAGGATGATGCCAGTCTTAGCTTAACAACTATCTAACTTCAGTCGAATTTTCGAGGCTTTATGACTTTGGATCATTTCAATTGAGGAATATGACATAAACATGACTGTCATTGTGCTGTCATAAAAGAAAAGGAGGAACATTTTGTAACATTTCTAGTAAGGAAGGAAAAGTGCTTTTGTTTTTTTCTTTTTTTCTTTTTTTTTTTTTGTGTTACTTATTTGCAATGTGGTTCTTGTGTGAACAAGTCACTACTGTAGTTGCCACAACCCACCAAACCAATGCACTGCCATGAAAGTAAAATGTAGACAATGATGCTTATGGCTTTTTTGTCTTACAGAACATAGTTGTTAAAAATGCTGTGGCTAGGTGAGAAGGATCCCCCTTGAGACTGATGCCTCAGTGTAGGTGTCTACCATCTTGCTACTGCTGAATACTCCCATTTCAGTGTGAGTAAAGAGCCTCAGCTAACTAGCCATCACACATCTTCTCTGCAATGAGTCAGGCTTCCTGACCTGTGTTGGTTAGGTTGTCATTGACTACAATAGACCTTGCTGGTTAGATTTCCCACTGACCATTGTGGAGCTTGCACACAGCATAGAAGTAAACACTTAACATCTAAATTTCAAGCCAGACTCCCATCCTGTACTGTCTCTTAAGTTGTCTGTGCAAATGTGTCTACCAGTTGAGATGTCCTCAGGTCTTGCTTGGCTAACAGATGCTGCTTTTAGGGTGTAAATCTACCAGAAGCACTGTGCCATATCTTGCTATATTGGATGTTTCTGATTCCTCATTTCAGATGTTACCAGACACCTGAGCTTGGGTAAGTGAATCACACACACTCCTCTCTGCCTAACACTGAAGAAATCTGCTCAGAACCTGTGAACATGGTGTACATTTTCATTTGAGTAACCTCAAGCATTGGTGTAGGAACAGTGGCTGAAAGAATGGCTTCATAACTAGCTCGTGCCTAGTGTTGGAGGAATGCTTAGCCTAGATAGATGCAGAATTACCATCACACTAGGAACAAGGAATATGCTATGGGAGTGAAAGAAAGCTGATTTTCAATATCTGGGCCAAGTAGGCAGAGATCCTACACAGCATCTTCTCAGTTAAATTCTTTAGGTTACCATGGCATTTACTACAATACCTTGTCAATGTTGTGTTCTTGTTTCAAATGCCTTGATGTGCATGTCACATTGACTGAACAATATCTTTGCACTTTGTAACCAGTGACTCAGCTTTGCAGGGAATGGATAAAGTGGGAGCTACTCATTAGGGGACAGTGGTGTGGGCATTTCTGTAGCCTGTGCTGGTGTAAGCCTGGGTGCAAACATTCGACCTTGACAGCAAGCAAACCCACCTGCAGCTGGAGAAGCAGAGGTCAGGTCTGCTGCCAAACTCAGTGGTCTGTGCCCTCAGGGCAGGGCATGGTGCTGATATGCACTTCACATGTTGTAGGGGAATAGCATTGCACAGGCTGGGTGGTGGCATCTCACAGACCTTTGCTGATGGCTGATGGTTCCTGGGGTCAAGAAACCAAGTGATTCACCCCCAAGTCCTGCACCTCTTACATGTAGCCCACCAAAGTGAAGACACAGCACTTTCTCAGTGTTACTCATCTCAGCCACCCTCCCACGCTCTCCGTGTTCAATTTTCACATCACTTGGTTGCATTTTGTCTCAATTTAGAGCTAGTTTTGTAGGTGAACAGTGCTGCTGTACTTGCCATACACTACATGACTTTCACAGGAGTGCTTACATGAGCTGAGATCCCAAGGGAGTTACTCAAGGTCAGAGAGGGTATAGCTTTGTACAGGGGCATGGCACGTAAGTCCTGGATTGACACCAGTAGATGTTAGTTTAATACAAACAATAAGAGATTCATTTACAAAAAGAACAGGAGTGGTGCTGCTGTTATGAAAGGTAGGCACAAGGAAGGATGTAACTTTTTGTTCACAGATAAAGCTGTACAATTTTCTCCAAATTATTGTATCACTGTCTCCATTCCTGGAGGAAGTAAATGCTTTCAATAGAAGAATTCTTGGTTATTTTAGAGTATACCTCCTTTGCAAAGGAATAGTGAGGGTTAAAGAGTAAAGCAGCAGCATTGCATCAGTGTGTGAAACCATGTTATACACAGAGATACCCGCCAAGGACCAGAATTATCTGTTGTTTTGTTACCATGAAGAGAAACTGCAATTGTATTGATGTCTGGTGTTATCTGAGTGAAAGTAGTGACGTTTTTGAACAAAGATCACAAGGATTGATTTTGAACTTCCATTTTTAAAGAACAGTAGCTAGTAAGAGGTGTATTGAATTGTGTCCTTTTAGTTTTGTATATATTATGCAAAAATGAGAGTGTTGTGTTTCCTTGTAGAACATTACATTTAGCTTTTCTGGTGTTTTTATGCTATCTCAGAAAATCAATGCAACAAAGTTTGAGTTTTATAGGTGTAGAATTAAAGTCATTCTACAGATTTTTTTTTTATTAATACACCTATTTCAGAGAACAAGCAACTAAAGATACGTCGGTTTTCCAATATACTTCAAAAAGGTTGTTTTGTTACTTTTTTTTAAAGTAAAAGATATTTTGAGCCTTTGTTAGCAGCTTTGCTAAAATTTAACTCGATGTAACCTTCTCAGGAAAGCTCAATTTTAATCACATACTCAGATTAAACTATAAAGGGTTGAAACAGTTTACTAGTCTTAAAAATGTAACTATGGAAACATGCTGAATCCATTTTTTTTTAAACAGAATTATTAAAGAACAAAGTGCAAAGTATGTCATTTTGTTCTTCCTGAGAATCAAAGTGTCCATTTGTTTACAGGAAGGATAAAGTGTTTTGTAACTTCCCTGAAAGTATGCAAATACATAGCATGAGGAAGACCTTAAAGCTTGTGAAACAATGAAGGCTCTCGTAGATAGCATCATACAAAGCAATTCCTGTAATGTTTACTTGGAGCAGTAGCTCCAAGGTGTAGTGGTCTGGATGGGATGGAGCTAACTTAATTCACAGCAGCACACGGGGTGGTTTGTTCTGGATTTGTGGCTAAAGCAGTGCTGGTAACACACCAACAGGCCATTGATGAGCAGTGCTTGCACAGCATCAAGGACTCCTCTTTTTCTCACTCCGCCCCCCAGCAGCTAGGCTAGGGGTGCAGAAGCAGCTGGGAGGGGACACAGCTGGGACAACTGACACAAATTGGCCAAAGGGATGTTTCACACCATATAGCATCATGCTCAGCATTAAAACTGAGATAGAGGAAGAAGAAGGGAGAGGTGATGGCTTCCTAGGTGGGCAGTGTTCAGACTGGATGGGCATCTGTCTGTCTATGGCAGGTGCTGAAAGACCTGTTTTAGGTCCTTTGTTTTTTTCTTTTTTCTTTGCCTATTAAACTGTTTTTATCTCAACCCACAAATTGTCTAGGTTTTGCTCTTCCTATTTTCTCCCTCTGTCTTGCTGGAGTGGGGGAGTGAGCAAGCAGCTATGTGGGTGCTTGGCTGCTGGCCAGGGTCAACCCACCACAGTCCTTTTTGGCACCTGACATGGGGCTTGAGGGGTTCAAAACAATGACAGATTTGACTGGAATGTGCTAGACTGAGTTTACAGCTGTTACAGATATTTAGTTGTTACTTGGCAGGCTGGTACTTGCTGTTGCTGGTCCAGCTCATGGCATATTTGTTTCCTTACCTCCTCCATTACTTGCTCCCTTTCTTGCTGTACATTGAATTCCAGGGCTTCTTAATGGCTCCTTTCAGCTTTTGCTGTTTTCTATTTTGTTTATCACTTTGTTTTGCCCTGCCTGCAAAGCCTATGATAAAAGCACTGGCCTTGAGCCCAGTCTGGTATTTAGCCCTTGCATCACTGCCTTTCAAATCTCTGGAGAACCATTTTATGGAGACAGCAGCAGCTACACCTTCCTTCTCTCCTGCTGGAGCTGCTTTGTGGGGAGAGTGAAGAATGGCACCTTCCCCTTCTCCTCTGGTATAGATGTTTCCAGCCTTATTGCAATGACCACTCAGTTTCTTGAACATCCCTACACAATCACAGCTCTCGTACGGATGTGGTCTGTGAATCTGATTTTATTCTCTTGTAAATGTAGCCAGCTGGTAGAGGATGAGGCATGGGAGTCTGGGTGGCAACATGCGTGGGAGAATTTGGGCAGTGTACTGGTTAGGCAAGGATGGAAGGATGGAGTTAACTTTCTTCATAGTGGTGCTGTGGTTTTGTTCTGTGGCTAAACCAGTGTTAGTAACTCAACAAAAACCTACAGCACCAGGTGCTCCCAGGCACTGCCCATCCAAGTACCACTCCAGGTGTGCCTTTTGTTCCAAAGGGTTGATCCAAAATCAATAGAAATTCAAAACTGTCTTTAAGCTGATTTCAGTATGCTTCAGGCTCTCTTGGTAGAACCTTAATTAGCGGTGTTTCTCATCAGCTTCTTCTACCATCTCATAATTAAAAGATTTAATCTAAAGTATTTTATTTCATATTAGGACTTAGTAGAGATATTAATACATCATTATCAGATGTGTAATATTGCTTCTCACTGGGGTAACAGTTGCACTCAGCCAGGTTGGTGGTGCTGGAAATGGTCTTCATGCTTTGTTTTGCAGTTTGTATCATTCTTTTGCAGCTATGTTAACTGCTAGGTAATAATGTCATGGTTAGTTTCCTACAATTTATGCTTGGATGAAGTCCTGAAGCTGTACTGCTATAAACAAAATCCCATGGGTAGCTATATTTTGAATTTACTGGACATCTCAGACAGATATACTAACTCTGTAGGCCTGGAAGAGTAATTGGTAATCAGCAGATATTTTGCATCCTCAGTTAATTCACTACCTTGCACAGAACTAGTTCTTGCCTTTATTTAATGGATGTTTCCCTTGCCTAAACACTGGATTTTGAAAAACTAGCCTACAGTCCATTTGGTGGATTTTGTTTCATTCACTTTTGAGTATGCTAATTTAGCTATCTCATCCTCCTAAAATCCTCCAAGGGTTAGTGGAGCAAGGGACTCTTCCAGGGCCCTATTCACTTTATGTTACATTAGCAGGTAATGCAAATCAATGGCAGACCTGAAGAGCAAAACAGGCAATGCTGAGGACCTGGCATCGACACTATAAAAAAGTTAGGGATTTTTTTTTCTTTAGACTAATCCTGACCTAGTCCCATGGACAGAATGCCCATTGCATGTGGAGTGTACTGGGTACACTCCTGGGCTTCATCTTCTGGTTTACTTGATCTAGAAAAAATAAAAATTCATCTTCTCTGAGACTACATGAATGAACAATGTGAACTAAAGCCCCAGTAGGTGGAAGGATGGGGAACTGGGCTTTAAAAGCTCTCTTCTGATCCAGACTAAAATACTAATATAGATGCAGCCTTAAAGCACAGGTTACAGTTCTGAAGGTTACAGGTGTCAGGTTACAGTTCTGAATCTCTTGCTGTGGCAATCCCATTTTTAATTCATTCCCCATAGAGCAAGTCTGTGGAGACTCACCAGCTACGTCACTGCAGCTTGAGTGCCGAGAGTTGTGCTGTGACTTCTATGTGACACCAATGCAGTGCAGAGCTGCCCTCTTGGCTAGACCAAGCTTTGCAAGAGTCCTTTAAAGCAGCTGAGTTTGTCAGTCATTCATCAGATGGCCAAGCAGAACAAGCTCAGACTGTGAAATTAAAACATGTCTAGGTACTAAAGATGGATCTCTTCTTGGGTAACTTAAGGTATCTTCAGTGTAGATGTCTACATGTAGGTAAGTCAGTTGCTCTCCCTTTGTAAAGAAGACAAAGAGGCATTTCATCAGGTCTAGTTTAAATGTCTATGTTAGGATTAAATAATTAATGACATAAAAGTTCCAGTTTCACTCCACTGACTGTAAGGGGACTCTGAGCATCCATTTAGAGACACCCATGCTGTAGATGTCCAAAGATGCATAAGAAGCCCACTTCTTTCTGTATCTGAGCTGGATTTAGAGAGGTACTTGAGGATTCATCCTGAGGGTTGGTATTTTTTTGGTCAGATTGAATCATGTGTCTCATTTTCTGTCATTTTCATACCCAGTGTAATAATGATGACTTCTTTCACAAGTTTTATCCAGTCCCTTACATTTTCCGGCTGGCCCCAAATACCTCACAAACGTATCGCTATTTTTCACCCCATGATCGGAACTCAACTCCCATCAAATCTCAGGACTGCATACAGAAATACTGATGCTGGAACAGGTTTAATTTATATTTTGGTGGATGGCTGACAGCATTGATAGCTTGCAGTGTATTAACATACTGAATTATCAAGCCCCTTAAAGGAATAATGAATGCTGCTTACCCTGACTTTCTGCCAAAAACATTCCTTTGTAATGTAAATGAAAGAACACACCAAAGTGGTTGGATACACCTCCCACTGCTATGTCTGCTCAAACCAACAGTGCTGAAAAGGGCTGTTCCTATTCTATCTTTTTAGCCCTAACATGATGCTTACACTACCAGGAATGCTTTATTTTTCATTCTGTCATGCTCTCAGACCTGTCAAGTATTTCCCTGTTTAAGGACAGCTATGAGTGGTGTTAGAGGGTGACAAATTTCATAGAAATGTAATGCAAACTTTAATCACTTTTTATCTGGAGCGGAACAGGGAGATGATCATTTCATTCTAGAAACTGGAAACACCTGCATGAGGGTGAAATGCCTATGTCAGAGTTTCAGCCTGGAAAAAACATCCAGAACACTCAATATTGTTACTCATGCATGGCTGGCAATCGTTATTTTGTTTTCATCCTGTTTCCTTTGAAGAATTCATTTAATGAGCACAAACATGAATCATGGCTTTTTTCTCCTGTGTTCCTTGCAATGATAACATTATCTCCTGATCTTAACTTGTAGCATCCTACTACAAAGCAATACCACCACAAAGCACCATGAGCCAGGAAATGCCGTTGCTTTAATGTTCTTAGATAAAAACAACTGGGCTTTGTCCTTTTTAACAACTTCAAGAATAAAAATTGCCTCTGGGTTGTTAGGCATACATTTCTGTTGTGGATGAATATGGGGATTTTTTTAGGTTATGCTAATGATCAATACCCAACTCCAAGCCTGGTGTCCCAACTCCAAGCCTGGTGTCACCACAGAATCTGGTTTTTTTTGATGATGGGTCAGTTTACCAGGCTTGCTGGCAACAGATGGGGTACACCTGTCTCAGAGGAGAAAAAGGTTCTTTACACGGGAGTTAGCAGGGCTCATTGAAAGAGCTTTAAACTAGATTTGAATGGGGAAACCGATAACACCAGATTCACTAGTGATAAGCCTGGGGCCAGCACATCAATGTTTGAGACATGGTGTGCTACTGAGGTCTTTCAGTCTGCTGTCTTGATGGAGGCAGAAGACGCAGATCCTCCTTGTGGCAGCAAATACACAAGGGTTTTTGATATGTAACATTAGGCCCATCTAGAAGAAGGGCCAGAGGGAGGATCTGGGGAACTACAGACCTGTCAGTCTGACCTCAGTTCTGGGGAAGGTTAGGGAGCAGATCATCCCAAATGTCATCACTCTTCACATACAGGACAACCAGGCGATCAAGCCCGTCAGCATGGGTTCATGAAAGGAAGGTCCTAAGTGACTAACCTGATCTTCTATGACAAGGTGATTGGCTTAGTGGATGAGGGAAAGGCTGTGGATGTTGTATACCTGGACTTTAGTAAAGCTTTTGACACCGTTACCCACAGCATTCTCCTGGAGAAACTGGCTGCTCATGACTTGGATTGCTGTACACTTCACTGGGTAAAAAACCTGGCTGGATGGCCAGGCCCAGAGAGTGGTGGTGAATGGAGTTAAATCCAACTGGTGACTGGTCACAAGTGGTGTCCCCCAGGGGTCAGTACTGAGGCCAGGTGTCTTTAATATCTTTATCAATGATCTGGATGAGGGGATTGAATGCACTCTCAGCAAGTTTCCAGATGACATCGAGATGGGTGGGTGTGTTGATCTGCTTGAAGGCAGGGAGGCTCTACAGAGGAATCTGGACAGGCTGGATTGATGGGCCAAGGCCAATGGTATATGGTTCAACAAGGCCAAGTGCTGGGTCCTACATTTGGGTCACAACAACTCCATGCAACACTACATACTTGGGGAAGAGTGGCTGGAAAGTTACCTGGTGGAAAAGGACCCGGGAGTGTTGGTTGATCACTGGCTGAATGTGACCCAGCAGTGTGCCTGGGTGGCCAAGAAGGCCAACAGCTTCCTGTCTTGTATCAGAAATAGTGTGGCCAGCAGGACTAAGGAAGTGACCATCCCCCTGTACTCAGCACTGGTGACACCACACCTTGAGTACTTTTAGGCCCCTCACTACAAGAAGGACATTGAGGTGCTGGAGCATGTCCAAAGAAGGGCAATGAAGCTGGTGAAGGGTCTAGAGCACAAGTCTTATGAGGAGCAGCTGAAGGAACCGGGGTTGTTTAACCTAGAGGAAAGGATGCTCAGGAGAGACCTTATTACTCTCCATAACTACCTGAAAGAAGGTTGTAGCAAGGTGAGGGTTGGTCTGTTCTCCCAAGTTACAAGCAATAGGACAAGAGAAAATGGCTTCAAGTTGCATCAGGGGAGGTTTAGATTGAACAGTAGGGAAAATTTCTTCACCAAAAGGTCTGCCAAGCACTGAAACTGGCTGCCCAGGGAAGTGGTTGAGTCCCCATCCCTGGAGATATTTAAAAGTTGTGTAGATATGGTGCTTAGTGACATGGTTTGGTGGTGGACTTGGCAGTGGTGGGTTAACGGTTGGACTCTGTGATCTTAAAAGATCTTTTCCAACTTAAATGATTCTATGATTCTATGATGAAGCAAGTATATTCTTCAGTTGCTCTTATCCTCTTGGTAAGGATCCTCCTGTCCTCTGAATAAGCTGCATTTATCCATCAAGGAAGCTGCTCCCTGCTTCCCATCCCTGGCCTGGATCAGTCATTTTCTTTTCTGGCTGTCCTGAGCTCTTCCTGCTGAGTCTGGATTTGGCTGTGCTCTTTTGTCTGTGTCCTGGTTTGTGTTTTGCTTTGTAGTGACCTCTGTTTGACAATGTATTTAAACAGCTTTGTCCACCATTAATTCTGATTTTATCTGTAATTATGGTGACAATGTGGGGCTATCTTAGTTTTGCCTTTAGTGTTTTTTAACAATGCCGTTGATTAACATGTTTAATTTGAACTCCCTTGTTCATCTCTAAATCCTGCAATTTCCTGGCTCATCCAGGGGTTTTTTTTGACAGTGACTCCTCCCTAATCTGTGTGCAGGCAGACTCCTGGATATGGCATACTGAAGGAGGACAAAGCACTCATTTTAGCACATTACCACCAGCATTTTGCTGGCCCACTTTGCCACATGTAGAAGGACAGTGATGCACTTACTCACTCATCTCTTTATTCAAGACAGAAGTGAGCCCATTTGGATGCCACTGGTTCATTCATCCTGGTCAAACGCCGATGTGAAAGAATAGTGACGTCTTTCCGGAGCACATCAAAGACTGCCTGTACTCCAGCTGCCAGGTGGCTTCACGCTGTAACACGGCATGTTACAAAACGAAATGGGCTAATTCTGGAATACTGCACATGCTCACTGGGCTCAGATAATTTTGGTCACTGCATCAGACTCCCAAAGTGAACATTTGTTACCATTGTTTATTAACACATGACTCAGCTTCTCCATATCAGGAAAAGATCTTCCCTATACCTTGCTAGCTCTCCAGTGTCACTAGAAGCAGAATTTCTTCTCTTTAAACTTACCATCTTGCATGGTTCATTGAGATGGCAAGCACACTTAATGTATTGGTGGCACCGTGGAGATAAAGGAGAGGCTTTTACAGGCTTTACTAAGATGTTTTCTTCAGAATAGAAGAGCATAATAACATTAAGATGTGGCTGTCCCATCATGATCTAAGGAAGCCTGTGATAGAGAATATTACAGAGGCAACAAGTAAGATTAAAAAAATGACTCCTTTCATTCCAGAATCTGTGTACACCTACCAACTGCTTAGAGTTTTCTCTAAAGCTCACATTATGTGAAGTATAACATGCTTCAATCCCATCTCAAATCAGGTTTGTGTCACAAACTATGGGCCATTTCTTGTTCCTCATCACTCCAAAGTAGTCGGATTCTTCAACAGTGCAGTATTCTCCCTCCGGCCTGTCCACCCTGAAGTCACCCAGAGATTGGCCAGCATGGGGAAGGGACACTCTGAGGTGCCATCAAAGAGTAACAAGGAGGGCTGATGCAGAAGACAGCTCTGCCCCAGTGCAGCTGGGGAAGTGGAACTGTGTTTTAATGCTGTGCTGAATGGTTTAACTAAGTGAACTAGCCCAAATGGTTGTAAAAATCACTGGGACTATGAAGAGTAAATGAAAGGCAGTATTGTTGGTGGTTTCTGCTTCTGGTTGTGTTTGCTTGCTTGCTTTTGTAACTCTGTTTATGCATGTTCGCCTTAATCACAAGCTAAAAGCCCTGTGGAGTATTGCTGACCTAATTAAAAATGGCTTCCCTGGTTAATTTTTTGCCCAGTTCATGTGTTTTTACAGGTTTTCTACAGATGACACACAAAGCATGATATGGAAAAGGATGAAAAGCAGATGATGACAGAGTCACTGCCTGCAGTTGTCCCACTTGTGTTATTTGGCCTTGTGCCAGCCTCTGACTGGAACTAACTGCTGAGGAATTTGTCAGAGATCAATGATTTTAGGCATTTTCAAATTATTCTTGATAAGCTGTATGAAATCCACAATCATCCACCCAAGAGCAAACTTCAGACAGAACTGCACAAATGCCTATCATTTAACATGGACTTTTTTTTACTTGTAGGGATCCTATGAGTCTTATGAGTCACATCAATCTTGACGTAAATTAGATCTTTGAAATAGCTATGCTGCACCATCCCAACTCCATAAATTTACACAGTCTCATACAAAAACTCAGTTAAGAAAGAACAAGCAGAGTCTGTGGCCTTGAAATAATGGTTTACTGGCAATGTCTTTTACAGGGACAGCATGAGCTCCTAGGCTAGTCAAACTGAAGTATCACTGCCTGTGCATGCTTCATGAAAGATCAGCTGGCAGAGGTGAGCCAAACTTGTGATGGTTGTACTGCTGGGCTGCACTTCCAGGGGATGCCCCAGCTTTGTCACCTTAACGTCAGGCCCTTTAACCCAAGCACAGCAGAACAGGATTCATTATTGCTTCCTCATTACCTAATTCAGATGCTCTGAAACAAGGGTCCTCTCTGTCTCTCACAGGAAGTTTATCGTGTATGACCTGATTAAAGATATTCCTCATGGCAGGAAAAGGGATATCCACCACCACTTCAGTTGGGTTCCCTCTCCTGTTCTTACGGGAAGTTGGGTATTCTATTCAGAATTCAATAGCTTCCAAAACCTTCAAGAGTGTAGAACTGGGCCATGTAATGTAATTTTTTCAATTTGAAAGTCTGATGCCTAAACTTAAGTTTGGCTAGATTTTGACTTCCTTTATCATCATTAGATACAAACAACTCTTCAGTGATTTAGCTTACATATTTAAAATGCCTGCATTAGGATGATGTGGAGGTACTCGTTTTTCTCCATTGACTACACAAGGACTGTTGTGGGATTAGCTCAGGCCTAGGCATCTACAGATTAGATGCCGCTAGGGCATATAAATCCCCCAAACCAGAAGCCGCTCAGGCTCAAAGAGGATGTCAGTCTGTGTCTCTAGTTAATGTCCCAGAGAAGACTGTAACATAGTTTCGGGGGATTTGAACCTACTCTGAGTACGCTGATAAGTAGAGTCTTACATCTGACACACAAAGTGCCTGGTTTAGGAATTTTGGAAGCTCAAGACAGGTGCTGTCAGATCAGAAATATCCATGTACATGTCCAATGGAAAAGACAGTCTGTAGTACACCTTCCCAACAGAAATATGGATGCTCATGGAGATTAGGGGTGGGATCAAGTTTGTAATAAAACACCTAAATTTAGTTGTTTGCACATAGATGTATGCCTACAAACTAACTAGGGGTGTAAGCTCCCATTACATAAATGGAGCTCTGGTCAATACGGTCCATGCAGCTTTCAAAGTGATTCTGTCAACCAACCAACTACACATAGACACAGTTGACCTAGGCCTGTATGTGATAAACATACATTTAGTAGGTGTGTCATTCCCTTTGAGATGTCCTAGAGTATCCAACACATCTGCATGGGGCTGGCAGCTACCAAGCCTTTGGAACACCAGTGCCCTTCTGCAGTTGCAGATGGATATACTAAGGGATCTCCAAGGGCACTTCAATGCCTACATTTAGACTTCGGAATCATGTGTTTGTTTTTCAAGGAGAAAAATCTGTTTCTAGGTGTCACTGGCAAAATTACTAGCTTGCCTTGTGCGGTCCAAAAGCCCTTCAGCAAAATGTAATGACATCACCTAACCTCGTGTGAATTTCTGGCAAGTAGATGTCATTCCTTATCCCTGGTGTCAGGCAGCTGACTTGCTGATGCACCGTAGTCAAGCCCCACTGCAGGAAAGCTGAACATGCTAACCCACGCAGGTGGTTTCAGTCCATAACAAGGGTGGTGTAGGACCCTAGCTATAAATCAGGGGCTGCTGTGCAGCAGCTTGTTTAGACCATATTGCATCCTACAACTGGGTTAATCTCCTCAAGAAATTGGCTGCAGCCTTGTGTTTGAAAGGCCAGTCTGGGAAGAAACAGAGCAGAATCTTAGAGGCTTAAGGACTAGACTGAGACTACTTCTTTGACCACCATCTTAAGGTAATACACTCTTTTATTAATTTGTTCTGGGCTTACCTTGGCTGTGGCCTTTTACAGAGCCTTAGTATAAAACATTCCAATAAATAGGGCTTTAGTTAAGGTCTTCAGAGTTGTAATCATAATCCAGCAAAAAATGGAAGAACTTCCACTGGCTTTAGTAAGCTTAATACACTCATCTGTAATGTCTAGCATGATCTACGTTAAGTCTTTTTTTCTCTGCAAATTAATTTCAGATTTCAATAGAAACAAATTTAGGCAAATATACAACCTGACTTCTGAGTTTCCAGTTAGTTAATCATTTCCAATGACATTCACTAGAGGAAAATTATGAAGAATTTTATAAATTACATTCTATAGATACTACATCAGGCTTGGCATTTAGCAACCTGGGGCATTACTGAACCAAAGAAGAGAATTATAATTCACCATAGTCAGATATTCATTGAAAATGCCCAGTTGCTTTCAAAAATAAGCCAACAAGTTAACAAATCCCATTAAAATACCAGTCAGCTACAGCTGTTGCATACAAAACATTGTCATACTTGTCTAACTTTGGACACTTGCCCAAATATACATTGATGATCAAATATATTCGAACCCTTGTCTGAATGTATGTTAATAATACTGTCACTCCCAGAAATTCCTGATGTATTGCTGCCTTTCTGCATTTCTAAAATCTACCTTTGTATATTCAAGTATCCACTATGAATTGTTTTACATTATCTCAACTAAATTTTCTTTTACCAATGTTATTTATTTTGCCTTCTTCTGCCATTTATCAAAGTGGTTTTGTAGTCTACTCGTATCCTCTAAGGATGCATAATCCCTCCCAGCTTTATATTACCTTAATATTAGATTGGTAAGACTCTCCACAGTCATTAATTGACCTCTCTGGTATCCTATTCAAAACATCCTCCCAAGATAATGATAAGGTATTACAATTACCTCATATTTAATTTTTAATAAAATTTTACAGTTAACACACTGATATATGTGCAACATTAGCTTCCAGAAAGTGATGTGGTTTCTGTTTAGAAGTTCCTATAAAACCATATCCTTATGAAAAGAAAAAACCTTTTTTTACTAATCCATGCTGTTTAAAATGTATAGAAATGTATGTAACCAGAAGTCAATTTTTTTTACAATCTTTATGAAAGTCTGTGTGTGATGTATAATGGTTTCACAGAATCACAGAATCACAGAATGTCAGGGATTGGAAGGGACCTCAAAAGATCATCTAGTCCAATCCCCCTGCCGGAGCAGGAACACCTAGATGAGGTTACACAGGAACATGTCCAGACGGGTTTTGAATATCTCCAGAGAAGGAGACTCCACAACCTCCCTGGGCAGCCTGTTCCAGTGTCCTGTTACCCTCACTGAGAAGAAGTTTCTTCTCATATTTAAGTGGAACCTCCTGTGTTCCAGTTTGTACCCGTTACCCCTTGTCTTATCATTGTTTGTCACCGAGAAGAGCCTGGCTCCATCTTCGTGACACTCCCCCTTTATATATTTATAAACATTAATGAGGTCTCCCCTTAGTCTCCTCTTCTGCAAGCTAAAGAGACCCAGCTCCCTCAGCCTTTCCTCATAAGGGAGATGCTCCACTCCCTTAATCATCTTTGTAGCCCTACGCTGGACTCTCTCCAGCAGTTCCCTGTCCTTCTTGAACTGAGGGGCCCAGAACTGGACACAATATTCCAGATGAGGTCTCACCAGGGCAGAGTAGAGGGGCAGGAGAACCTCTCTCGACCTACTAACCACCCCCCTTCTAATACACCCCAGGATGCCATTGGCCTTCTTGGCCACAAGGGCACAGTGCTGGCTCATGGTCATCCTGCTGTCCACCAGGACCCCCAGGTCCCTTTCCCCTATACTGTTCTCTAATAGGTCATTCCCCAATTTATACTGGAACCTGGGGTTGTTCCTGCCTAGATGCAGGACTCTGCACTTTCCCTTGTTATATTTGGCAGTTCCCTAGGTCTTCTACTGTTCTCCAAAAATGGATAGGGTAAGAGCACCACTGGCCTGTTATGTGGAAGTCAGACTATTTGATCAAAGCAGGTCCTCCTAGCTTTAGCACTTAGTCATCTTCTGTTTTACTGGAAAACTTTGGTGAACTCAGGTGCCAAAAATTCATCACCTTCTCTAAAATGACTACCCATTACATCTGTGACATAAATGAATTATTTTCTTTTTGTTATTAAGATATGTCTTGTGGGGATCTGCTCAAGCTCTCAAATACCATTCTCAGAAGCTATGTAAGGTGCTAGAGCCTCTTCATAAATCCTGACTGCCTCTAGTTTACAACCAGAACCAGCAGTAATCTGCAACTCTGAAAGAAGACATTGTTTGCAGGAAAAATGCACATGCCTGGCAAAGTGCAGATCTGCCTCACCACATTCAAAGCTTAGAGTATTCTTAGCTCCAAAGGTCCAACCCATGTCCTTCTGGGAAGCTGAGAGAGGGTTGCAAGTAACTGATGACAAAAATAGTAGATGACTCTTTCAGGGGAGGAACCCTTCATTCCTCTTTCAGCTACACAACAGTGCAGCCAGGTCTCAATAGACATGAAGAGGATGCCTCGTAGCTGTTTAACTAGTGATTCCTACTGGATGTTGATCTACATAGGAGCTGTTTAATCTTCTTTTCCTGAGCAAACTCACTTAGATACTAGCCACTGCCCAATGGTAAGCTAAAGAACGAAAACCAATTGCATGAGAGCTAACTCCAGAGCTAACTTCCAAAACTGAAATTATTCATATGGGTATCTGAAACATTTTGAAGGCTTGCATCATTGGTGCCACTGCCTTTTTCTAAAGTGCCATACAAACAACCAGTCAATTCAGTTTCTAATCGGAGAGTTCTTCTAACCTACTTGCTGATAATAAGCTCTTTTATAGCAGTGAATAACACCTTACAACTTTTCTGGTTGGCTAGGACAACCTGCACCACCCTGGCAATCCACCACCAGTCAATCAGGCTTTAGCCAGCCTCATTTCTGTCACTCCATGGGTAGATTGCAAGCAATATGGTATACCTGGTTGTCAACCCTTAAGAAACTCCAAAAATACATCCCAGTACTTCAGGAAACTCCATTACATCACCTCAGCAGCATGGACTACTGTAAGTATGCCAAAGCAGTCTTGTGCTCTTGGCACTGGCTTCCCACAGCAATATCAAGTCAATTAATTTGACTTTTAGTTCTTATCATTGGTCTGAGATCCAGATCCTTTAAAAATCCTCCTCAAGCTCTGTGATGAGCTTTGGCTGACAGCCTTGCTCTTCAGGTAGAACTGAGGTTGTGGAGTCTCCTTCTCTGGAGATGTTTAAAGCCCGCCTGGACGTGTTCCTGTGCAACTTGGTCTAGGTGATCCTGCTCTGTCAGGGGGGTTGGACTAGAGGATCTTTCAAAGTCCCTTCCAATCCCTAACATTCTGTGATTCTGTGAAGCAGAAAACAATCTGCCTTTCCCCTAAATAAGGCCAGTGAAGAGGGAACTCTCCAAAAATGTGAGACATAAGCGTAAGTTTATGACTATGTTCCCCCAACTGCAGGTCTAGCATCCAGCCTTACTTCCTGCCTTCTTGTAAGCTCCCTTGTGCCTTCTTGATGGGGATTTCTTATTCCATACTGAAACATGGTCCACTGGCAAGAATGAGGCTGAACCTCCCTGTATACTACATGTATTCCTGGGTATCACATTTCAAAAAAGTTCCAGTAGAGTTCAAAAACCTGCAGGAAAAGATCACAAGGATGATGAGAGGAATGCAATGGCTTTCATGGTAGGTAAGACTGAATAGGGTAGGCCCTTGTGTCTTGGAAGAAAAACGATAGGTATTGAAATGACAGAGGTCTATAAAATTGTAAATAGTATGGAGGCAAATAGGGAACAATCATACTCTGTTTCTCATTGAAAAAGTACTAAAAAGAACTAATCAGCATCAAATGAAGCTATAATATTTTATATTCTAGAATATATAGTAGATAACATGTATTTAAACTATGTAACATTGTTTCACTATGTAACAGAGGTCAAAAGCATATGTAAGTGGTGTAAGAATAGGTCCATTGATGGCTATTAAAATGAAGACTCACATGCAACCTTTTGCACTGGAGGTTTCTAAAGCTTTGATTTTTCATGAACTGGCAATGTCAAGTTAAAGACTGCTACGGAAATGACCCATTTCTTAAATCCTTCAGTAAGTATCCTTAAATGATCATTTCCAACACCAGAGGAGCGGGCAAGATTGACCAGTTTGTGTATGATCACTCTGTTGTCCCAACCATTATTGTGGCATGGGGACCACCTCTGGTATTGGGGCTAAAATAGAGGCAGGGGCAGGTTGGTCTGAGAAGATTGGGGTGAGGGTCTTGGCTGGGACCACCAGGTTTGATCTTGGACTGAGTGGGAATAGCTGGGTCCTGAGGAGGGCAGCAGCTGGCGTGATGGTGACTAAGGGGTGTTGGAAAGGCTGAACAGGCTTCACTAATCTCCATGAAGAGCAGAGGAGGAGAACTGTCTTGGCCAAGG
>VYZX01029509.1:0-33210 GCA_013401335.1 Brachypteracias leptosomus | reverse complement strand
CGGCTGGGACGCGGACACTTCGCGCCGGTGTCTGCGTCGGGCCGGGCTATCCAGCCGCTGTCCCGCAGCGTTCCCCGGCGCCGGAGAACGGGCTGACACCCCCTGGGCCGCGCCGGGGCAGCCCCGCTCCCTATTGCCCTCCCCGCTCTGCGGCACTGGCGGGGCAGAGCCCGGGCCCGGGCGGGTGAGGCGCCGCGGGGACGTCCCATTGCATGGGACAAACCAGCTTCTCATCTGGAGTAGGAATGAGCAGGTTTCTAACCCCCCCACCATCATTATGGTAACCTGCTCTTGGGAGAAAATTGAGGCCTTGAAGTCACAGTCAGTCCTGCTGCTGCTGCTTCCAGTGAAGGTTCTGCTTTATATTAAGTGTATTCTTGAATTTGGCCTTTTAATTAAATGGGTTAAAAATCTGAATATTGGATTGTATGTGGCGAATGATTTGCAACTTCTTGGTGGGTCTGAGGTGAGGCATTTTCAGAACAAGTTTCTGTCTTCTAGGAACCGTTGAAAATGCTGACCCTAAAGGGTTACCTTGCCAATAATTTTGAGCTAGAATGAAATGCAGGGTGGACCAGCTGGGTCCTTTTTTTTAGCCTTTTAGATGTATTATGCTCATATTAGATTCAGAAATTGTGCAAAATTAGTTAAGCATAAGCGTTTTTCCCTTTTCTGCTTGATACATGGGGATACTGCCTAATAGCCGAGTGTCAAGGGATGTTGCTTGTTCAAATAAGCACACTTTGCCTGTAGATATGGTCAAAGCTGGTCTTGCAAAAGGGAAGATAAAAACAGGTGCTTGTTTGTCATTAATGTTCAAATGATAAGTGATGGGATGGGCAACAGTAAAGGCAAGTGTCAGTGTGGTCACAGGGAACTTCCCTTTTTAGGCTCAACTTTATAACCTATTCCATGTGTATTACAAGGAGTGGAATGATTTTTTGTTTTTTTCTCATTTGGCCTTTGGTTTTATTGTAGAGACTTATTTTACAAGACTGAAGAGTACACAACTTTGTTGCAATATGGTTATAAAGAAATTACAAAGAAAATTAAGTTGTTGGTAGCAAGTTGAAGTCTCCATACATCAATGCTTCATTGTGTGTTTTTCTTCAATGTGTGCAGCTTTTTCAAGTGTTCCCTGAAGTCAGTGGGATTATTTCCATTGACCTTGACAGGCTCTGGTTGTTTCAGGTCATAGCTTCTGAACAGTTGGGGGCCAGTGCAAGTTCTTGTGTGCATGTATTTTCTCTAAGCGGGTTTTTCTTTTAGGGTTTAGTGTTTCTTCTTACTAGGCTTTGAATTTAAGTTCTGAGAAACAAGTAATAGAAAATGCTTCAAGAAGGTGTTAGAACTGCAATTTGGCTTACTCGTTTTATTCCACAGGATGCAGTGATAGCAATTAAGTCAACGTACATGTGACAAATAGCCTTTGCAAATAACATGATTTCCTGTTCAAAATGAGTAGTGTCTGCATTTTTGTGTTTAGCTACTTCTTTCATCTTGTGCTATCACTTACTAGGTTACTTTGAAGTCTTGCATTTGGAAATGGCAATCAACCTGTTGATTTAAACAAAATTCAGTCTCCTTGGAAAGACATTTCATAGTCTTGCGTTCATATTTTATTTTATTTTTTAATCTAGATTTAAAGTGTGTGATGTTAAAATATTCAGCACGGAGATTCTCGGTGTTCAACCGAACAGTAGGCAAATAGATGCACTTGTGTTTCTTTACATTCTCAAAATCCATTGTGAAAAATAATTATTTTAGCATTACACAAATTCGCTTTGTAGTGTGTTTGTGTATGGTTATTATCTACTTTCTAACTGTTTCAGAGCGATGATGGAACTGAGCTGACAGCCAAGCCAAAGAGAAGCTTCTACGCAGCAAGAGATTTGTACAAGTACCGACACCAGTATCCAGTAAGAGTATTTTATGGTTTAAATTGGCCTTTTTAGTACAAGAGAGCGCACAATGCAAACATTCCTAAGTCTGTGTGGTGCCTGATAAATATGAGAAATAAGAACCAAAAAGCTGATACAGGGGCCCNCACCATCATTATGGTAACCTGCTCTTGGGAGAAAATTGAGGCCTTGAAGTCACAGTCAGTCCTGCTGCTGCTGCTTCCAGTGAAGGTTCTGCTTTATATTAAGTGTATTCTTGAATTTGGCCTTTTAATTAAATGGGTTAAAAATCTGAATATTGGATTGTATGTGGCGAATGATTTGCAACTTCTTGGTGGGTCTGAGGTGAGGCATTTTCAGAACAAGTTTCTGTCTTCTAGGAACCGTTGAAAATGCTGACCCTAAAGGGTTACCTTGCCAATAATTTTGAGCTAGAATGAAATGCAGGGTGGACCAGCTGGGTCCTTTTTTTTAGCCTTTTAGATGTATTATGCTCATATTAGATTCAGAAATTGTGCAAAATTAGTTAAGCATAAGCGTTTTTCCCTTTTCTGCTTGATACATGGGGATACTGCCTAATAGCCGAGTGTCAAGGGATGTTGCTTGTTCAAATAAGCACACTTTGCCTGTAGATATGGTCAAAGCTGGTCTTGCAAAAGGGAAGATAAAAACAGGTGCTTGTTTGTCATTAATGTTCAAATGATAAGTGATGGGATGGGCAACAGTAAAGGCAAGTGTCAGTGTGGTCACAGGGAACTTCCCTTTTTAGGCTCAACTTTATAACCTATTCCATGTGTATTACAAGGAGTGGAATGATTTTTTGTTTTTTTCTCATTTGGCCTTTGGTTTTATTGTAGAGACTTATTTTACAAGACTGAAGAGTACACAACTTTGTTGCAATATGGTTATAAAGAAATTACAAAGAAAATTAAGTTGTTGGTAGCAAGTTGAAGTCTCCATACATCAATGCTTCATTGTGTGTTTTTCTTCAATGTGTGCAGCTTTTTCAAGTGTTCCCTGAAGTCAGTGGGATTATTTCCATTGACCTTGACAGGCTCTGGTTGTTTCAGGTCATAGCTTCTGAACAGTTGGGGGCCAGTGCAAGTTCTTGTGTGCATGTATTTTCTCTAAGCGGGTTTTTCTTTTAGGGTTTAGTGTTTCTTCTTACTAGGCTTTGAATTTAAGTTCTGAGAAACAAGTAATAGAAAATGCTTCAAGAAGGTGTTAGAACTGCAATTTGGCTTACTCGTTTTATTCCACAGGATGCAGTGATAGCAATTAAGTCAACGTACATGTGACAAATAGCCTTTGCAAATAGCATGATTTCCTGTTCAAAATGAGTAGTGTCTGCATTTTTGTGTTTAGCTACTTCTTTCATCTTGTGCTATCACTTACTAGGTTACTTTGAAGTCTTGCATTTGGAAATGGCAATCAACCTGTTGATTTAAACAAAATTCAGTCTCCTTGGAAAGACATTTCATAGTCTTGCGTTCATATTTTATTTTATTTTTTAATCTAGATTTAAAGTGTGTGATGTTAAAATATTCAGCACGGAGATTCTCGGTGTTCAACCGAACAGTAGGCAAATAGATGCACTTGTGTTTCTTTACATTCTCAAAATCCATTGTGAAAAATAATTATTTTAGCATTACACAAATTCGCTTTGTAGTGTGTTTGTGTATGGTTATTATCTACTTTCTAACTGTTTCAGAGCGATGATGGAACTGAGCTGACAGCCAAGCCAAAGAGAAGCTTCTACGCAGCAAGAGATTTGTACAAGTACCGACACCAGTATCCAGTAAGAGTATTTTATGGTTTAAATTGGCCTTTTTAGTACAAGAGAGCGCACAATGCAAACATTCCTAAGTCTGTGTGGTGCCTGATAAATATGAGAAATAAGAACCAAAAAGCTGATACAGGGGCCCAACATACACCAGTGGGAGAGGAGTGAAACAGCTTTTCACCCTAGGTGTACGTGCAGACTTGTGAGATGTGTAAGCCTGGCAACGGTGGTAGAAGCTCAGAAAAAACCTTGTGCCTTGAATGTTGGAGAGGGTAAATTATAGAGTTCACACTTCTTGTTATTTGTCTATTAAGTTCTTTGAGACTGAAATCAAGGTGCTGCTATATTTGCTAACCTCTGCCTTGGTAGAAGGCATCAGCCAGAAGGAACTTGCAGATCCTTAAACTGAGTCTTGTAAGTGCATGAGTAAAACTCTATGGTTCCTAAAACTCAGATTTTTTTTATTTTAAAATTTTTTTCTGTCCTCAAATTATTCAGAGAGCACCATATTGCTTTCTGGATACTCTTGAATAGGTTTTCATAGGCTGATAATCTCTTATTTCCTTTCTTTTAGCAGAACTTTAAGGATCTTCGATATCAAAATGACTTGTGCAATCTCCGCTTTTACAAAAACAAAATCCCATTTAAACCTGATGGTGAGTAATCTGTGGCAATAATAGTGATGACAACAGAATGCTCAGTAACAATAGTAATAAAGGGAAACTGTAGTTACAATTGTGGTACTGACAAATTAAAATATAGTTCTGTGCTATGCGCCTTGACCCTCCTGTGCTGGAGGAGCATGTTGATAACATGGGAGCAGGTTGTGCTTAAACCAGAGTTAGCTTTCACTCTAGGGAGGTGGTGTTTTTCTCATGGATTTTCAGCATGAGGGCGTTGTTTGTAGCACAGGGCATTGTGTGTAGCACAGGGTGTTGTTTGTACCACTGTTCTACGGTAGTGGCACTATCTTTTATTAAACAAAGATAAAGTTGTTCCACTGTGCTGCACAAACTCTCACTGCTTGAATAGGAGTGGCAGGAATTGGCATGTTATCCCTAGCACTGTGTAAGGGAGAAAGAATGTGTTGTAACTACCTATGTGAGATTATAATAATAAAATAGTTTCTCAAAGTCCCTAGTGGTTCTGATAGTGGAGCAGGAACCTCATATGCAGTGTTCTGCACAATCACAGGATGAGCTGAAAGATGACAAGCCCTGCTCTAGAGAGTTTGCAAAGTATGAGAGACAAGAGGGTAGCAGACAGATGGGGGAGCAGAAGGCGGCAATAAAATAGTCTTGGTTAGAATGACAGACAGGAGTCTTGGCACATGAGAGCTTAGCCATTTGGCCAAAAAAAATCTGCAGGCCAAAACGAAGCTTTTGAGAGTTTTAAAAGAATGATGGGGTAGTTACTCTGAAGGTGTTTGCAGAAAGATCTTCTCAGCACGAGAGCAGCTTGGGAGGTAATACCAAAGTACATGTTGGAGTACAGAAGTGAGATGTGGAGGCTGCCACTGAGACAGGATCCTGTCAGAGGCAGGATCGGTGGTGTAGCAACAAATGGCTTCTGATAAGGTAGGAAGGGATAGGTCACAAAAGGCTTTGGAAGCGAAGGCTTTCGAAGTATCGTTTTTGTTTGATGTTACAGTAAAGGGCTTTGCAATGGAAGAATGCAAAGCAAAAAAAAAGAGTCAATATAAAAAAGCTGCGTTCTAGTAAGGTGATCTTACCAGCAGCATTCAGGACAGATATAAGTGTGACAAGAGGGCACCTTTCAAGGTCAGGTAAAAAAGATATTGAAGTGCAAAATGTCAAAAGTTCTGATAGGAAGCTGGGTGGAAGTAAGCGTTATACGGAAGGATGTAAAGGTGTACACATAGGAAGGTTGAAAATGAGAGCTGTTCATAGGCAAGGTAGTGATAATATCCTCAGCATGTGAGAAAACAAATCAGGTTACATGAAAGAAAGATAAGACCTTTGTTTTAATCATCTTGAGCTTTATCTAGATGTCCACAGTCAGATGCTGTGTTTTTAGCTTAGCTGGAAGAAGAGTTGGATCTGTGAATTATCAGTGCAGAGGTAGCAAATTCAGGAGACATTACACAGGGAATAGAGAAAGAGAATGGCACTGAGGTCCATGTGGGCCTGAGGATCACCTGAACCTGAAACTGCAAGCCAGAAAAGGCTGGGGGTGTGTGGGGGTCATTTAAAGTGCAAAAAAAAGGAACAGTTCTAGAGGATTATCCATGAGAAGAGATAGTCATGAAAGCTAGAGGAGGACTTCTCTCCTAAATTTTGTAAAAAATAAAATTTCTCTTAGTATTTTAGGAGAAAACCACAGTTGGTAGCATCAAAGGTAGCTGATAGGCTTTGGAGGCTGAGGTGTTGATGGCTGTGAGCTCTGGTTATGTAGAAGTTTTTATTGAGAATGGGAAAGAGTAGCCACTACCTTGACCTAAGTCTGTGGACCTGTGAGGGTGTTCAGAGGGAGTCTAAGCTACCATGTTAGGGACTGAACTACTGGGAAACGTTATTAAAAAAAAGGCATTTCTAGTGCAGTACTAGATCTGAAGTTTTAATTCCATCACCTACAGATTTAGCTTGTGGTTCTGACTCTGAGCTGGTTGATCTATCTCTCCACCCTGGAATTGAGCAGCGAGTTTTCCAATACTTGAAATAGAGGTTGGGTATAGTGCAGTGATGGTGGGAGGTCCTCTTTGCAAGGTCCTTTTCCAGTCTTGCCTGCACTGGAAACCCCATGTTCTTAGCAGCCCCTGTGACTGGCTGCTTTCTGCATTTCTTGAAGAAAAGAACCAAATGAGTTCTCCTTTGTATTGTGACCCAATTGGAAATTTTTACTGGAGGGGGAGAGAGAGAGATCTCAAACATGTAATAGAATATCTATGTGGGGCTTTGGGATTTCTAGGCCACTGCTTTGCTATTTGACTTTGGGAGAGGCTGTGTAGTGCCGGTGGTGAAACTGTTGGTTTCAGAGTAGGAACAGGCTAACACTGAGCATTCATTCGTGGAAAGGAGCTGCATGGAAGTGATGTTAAGGAGTTTTGGAACAAGTAACATCCTTTTATGTACTTTGTGTATATGTGCAGTGCCTGGAAAAATGCCTGGGTCCATGACTGAATTTCATGAGTGCAATCTCAGTATGAAGAATGATTAATTTCCTTTTACATGTACTTTGTTCCCTTTTTCTATCACTGTGTCTTTCCCAGAAGAACTGACTGAACTGCACAACTGTTCTGAGATGACTAAAAGCTGAAATTCTCATTTGTTGAGCATGACCTGAGAACCCAAGGCCAAACTCATAGCAACAGCAGCAAGACTCTTGGCCACAACTAATTGAGAAGGATTTCCCAATTGTAATGTTATTTGCAGCTGGAGAGATTCCTTCTGGAATGGGAGATTTCTTAAAGAGTTGAGGCTTTGTTCTACTGAGATAGATAGATATAGATATGCAGAGTTTTGTCTTGTTAAAGCAATGACAGTTGGTTCATGATGCAATGTTTTATGTAAGTGGCTTGTTAATTACCAGTCAGTGTGACTGGGATCCTGGACGTGAGAACTTTTGGGGAAGTATATTTTAGAGAGGTTATTGTCACATACCCTCTGCTGGTGAGTAACTCAGTATAAGTTAGTTGGGTTTGTTTATGTTGGAATTTGATAAATCTCTTTATTTTGGATTAAGTTTTAGTAACTAAATTAATTTTAAATTAAAATGAATTAATGACTGTAATAGACCTTATTTCGCATAGTATGTGAAAGGGAACCTAAGTATGTATTCTGTCATTATGTTAAAATGGCATGTACTTTACGTAGCTGAATGCTGCACCTAACAGTTTTCAAATTATTTTTATGCAGGGGTTTATATTGAAGAAGTCCTAAATAAATGGAAAGGAGACTATGAAAAGCTGGAACATAACCACACTTACATACAGTGGTAGGTCATTTATTACCTATTTATGTTTCAAAGCATTAATTTGATAAAAATAAGTGTTCATATACCATGATCTGTAATGTGCTTTTTCTTTTAACAGGCTTTTCCCCCTGAGGGAACAAGGTCTGAACTTCTATGCTAAAGAATTAACTACATATGAAATTGAGGTAAGACAAATTGAGCTCAATACAAACCATCGTATTAATTTTGATACATAATTGCTTTTTGTTATGTAGAGTTGTTTTATACAATGCAGAAGTACTTGCTTTAGTGCCACTTAGAATTTTGGATGGATTCTTTGTTTATTAGGAATTCAAGAAAACAAAAGAAGCAATTAGAAGATTCCTTTTGGCTTACAAAATGATGTTGGAGTTTTTTGGAATAAAACTAATTGATAAAACTGGAAACGTAGCACGAGCTGCTAACTGGCCAGAAAGATTTCAACATTTGAATGAGTAAGTAATGACATGCACTCCACTCTCTAGAATTGCCATAGAATGTCTTTAGCCTTTTTTTTCTTTCTTTTCTTTTCTAAAGAAAGGGAAGGTGTAATTTCCAAAGATTGCCAGGAGAAAAATAGTCAGTACCTGGTTTGTGTTCGTATGTGTATATTCCTCCTTCCCCTTTTTTTGATTGTGCTTCTCACCCATTACCAGTCTAACTGACATCATTGAATTCCCTGAAAATACAACTTCAGAGGGTGCTGAAGAAGATCACAGTCCCAAGTTAATTTTACCATACTACTGAATGCATTTTCACCTGATCCCAAAGCGCTGCTTCTCAGTTGGAAAGAATGAGTGGCTTATCTTTGTATTTACGTTTCTTTTTGAGAAAAATCGAATTCTCCACACCTGTATGGAAGCTTAAATAACAGGATTTCCCTCCCTTCTCAAAACATGAAATATTATGTATTTAGTACTTTTTAATTGCAGTGATTAACTGGAGAGGTTCAGATGTGCAATAAGTCAAACTTTAGCCCAACTTTCAGCAAATTACATCTGTCATGTTTCATTGGCCTTGTGTGGAGCATAAGTTTGTACTGAATTTTGTCCCTTGTGGATTAATTGCATCAAAATCTCTTCTCAAATCTTATGGTCACATTCTTAATACCTCTGACCTTGGAGCTGAAGATTGTTTTTGTGCAGTATTTTGTTCTTTCATCCAAGTGAAAGCTTGTAGGTAGAATTGGTGATGGATAATTTTATATGAATAATGAGAGTAATCTGTTACTAATTTCACTTAAATATTATATGAGCCAATATGGGTGTGGGCTTAGACTTAGGCCACAGATAAAACAGGGTTTTAGGAAGCCCAAACGTTATTCACTAGACATTTTTACACTGTAATTCCTATATTCTCACACAGTTTTATGTCAGGAATTTGGACTCTTTTTACCTAATTTTAGCCATCTAAATTTAGGGATTTATGTTTTACTGTTTAGTTAGGTATACTTTGAGGGAGAGAGCTCTTCACAAGCACTTCCAGAAGATAGATAGTTTGATTTTTATCTTAGACACTTGTTGTGACAGTGGGACTGGCTCTGTAGAGGTGCCTGTTTTTCTCCCAGCACTGGCTTTATCAGAAGCATATGTAGCTGGTCTAGACTGGAGGCCTAGCTTTCAAATTGCTTAGGTAAACTGCAGTGAATTATGTTCTGTAGCTTTATTGTTGCAATACACTACAAAACCCCTGTTTTATAAAGTGACTGGGTTTTCTCCTAAAAAGAATAAATACAGCAGAAAGAATCAAAATCAGTACATCCTTTGATTTTGTTTTTTTTAGCCTGTTGCCTCAGCGCATTTTGCAGACACTAATTTTCACTTACAACATCCTAGCAAAGGAGGTGCTAGCAAGCTTCAGCAGCTGTGAGAAATTAAAGCACAGGAAGACTGAAGTACACACCTGGAGCGATAAAAAGGAGTGAGGAGTTGCAGTTCCAGTTCTGTGTCTGTAAGGTTTTATGTTTTCCTGATTCAATGGAATTTTTTCACCCTTTTCTTCCAAAGGTCTCAACACAACTACTTGAGAATCACTCGAATACTGAAAAGTCTTGGTGAGCTTGGATATGAGAGTTTCAAATCTCCTCTAGTAAAATTTATTCTCCATGAAGCTCTTGTGGAAGATACCATTCCCAACATTAAGCAAAGTGCTCTAGAGTATTTTGTGTATACTATTAGAGACCGAAGAGAAAGAAGGAAACTCCTGAGGTTTGCCCAGCAACATTACACACCCTCAGAGCATTTTATCTGGGGACCCTCAAGAAAACAGAAGTCAGAGGGAAGCAAAACAAATAAAAAGCCAGCATCGCCAATTTCTATTCACAGTAGTTATATTTCTAAGCATAAGAAACCAAAAGAGCCTAAGAACACATCAGCAAGTGGAAGCTCAGCTAGTAAAACAACTGAAGAAAGAAAGGTAGAACTCACAAAAAACAGGGAAGAAAATGACCAGGATGAGCAGGAAATGAACAGTGATGCTGCTAGGCAGAACAGCAATGAAAAGAACAGTGATACTGATACCGGTCAGCTTTCAAAATCAGAAGAAATTCATGATACTTCAGACAGAAAGGAGGACACTTCTCATTCAAAAAAAGATGATGAAAATCTGAACAATGACTGTGGAAATCACCCAGGCACTGTAGAGAAAGATTTATGTGACACTGAGAATTCTTCAAATAACACGTCAGCAGATCTACAAGATAAGCTTGATAAGGAGACGCTTTCAGGGGGAACCACCACAAAAAACAAAGATGAGCTCAAATCATGAGTCTGAGGTTAAAAATCATTGTTTCATATTGAATGAAGCAAAATATTAATTTTGGGTGAAATTTCCATCTAGTGTGGTATAAAATGTTCATGAGACTACGCTTGTTGAGAATGCATCAGATTAGGCTTCTGTTAAGTTAATGAATTTCAGTTTTTTAAAGCCTCCATTTATCAGCAGTCAGCCAGGTGTGGCTCTTTAAAACAATTGTGTATATTCAAAGCTAAGAAATTCATTATCTTTTCCAGACAGATTGCATAGAAAAGCTTATCTATTTCTCTGCCATTAAATTCATCCAGTATTTAAAAATAACAAAAAGTGTAACTTACTAGAAAGCCTTGGAACATCACAATTTTTAAGGTTCTGTTTCTTTTACTATACTTTAAGTGTTGATTTCCTTTTGTGAAATAACTAGAAGTTATTTTGAAAGCACAGTTTTTCCCTAGTGGATATATTTTTAGGAGCTATGTTCATGAGTTGAGTTAATGGCAGGATTTGCACAGCATCTTTTAGGATTAGCATCCTTGTCAGAGACACTCAGTAACAGATATCAAAATGTCGTATGCAGCTGGGTATCATTTTACATTGAATAAAAGTTTAACTTAAAATGAAAGTGTATCCACAGCTTTTGGGTACAAGGGAAGTTGCACTTTAGACTTCTTTTTTTAGTCCCTGTTATGTTCTCTCTTCTGTTGACTCATCTGCTGTCTACTACTAATTTGTGGAGAGAGATCTCTCTGGTCCTCCAGATTTGGTCTCAGTGTGAAAGCTCTCCCTTGATGAGCTGTAATAAACAACTCCTTCCAGCTGGGTTCAGCACCTGGAAGGCCTCTGGACAGCTGAAAAGCAGTGTCTTCACCACAAAGCACTGCTTAATCACTGAAGCCATCAGAGAAAATGTCACCAGACCTGTCCAGCTGGATCTTACCTGAACTTGGATGTTTCTTGGCCAGTTTTGGGTAAGGTCTGCACAATGCTGAACCCTCTATTGCTGGTCTGGGAGAGAAAGGTAGTTCTGATACTTCATTCCAGCTGTCTGTTCTCTCTTGCTGTCAGAGGTCTTTCACAGTTTAATGTTGTTTTGGTCATTGGCTGAAACCTCAGGCAGGCCAGTCTGCTGGCCTGGCTGGAGCCCAGCAGGTAGGAATTTCCCAACTAAGTTCTTTTGCAACTTTCTTTACTGAAGGATTATCTGCTTTCCCTGAGTAGCCTCTTCTGTTTTCATGCCATTCAGTCAAATAAGGTAGTACCCAGCAAGTCAGTTGTGTAGAATACGAATTTAAAAAATAATGCAGGTAGAACTCCCACTTTCTACAGTCTTAAAATAGTCTACAACTTCTATATGTATTTTCTATTTAAAAGTGTATATATTATCCACTGCCTTTAATGTATTTTTGATGAAATGTTATGAAGCAAATGATTGACTACAGTTTGAGTGTTAGAGTGCTCCAGGACTTCATTCAAGTCTTAAAACTCAAAATGACAAAGTCTTCAGGGGTTTCAAAGCATAGACAAAATGTCTCTATTTTTCACTAGTTCCCATCATGGCAGTGCAGCATCCATTGCTTTCCCCAGGTAGCACTGTTTCTTGGGATCAGATAAGAGTGGCAGTTGGAAATCTCGCTACCCATGGACAAAGACGTATCCCTCCTCTACTGTGCTGACCTGTAAGGAAAGGAACGTATGTATGTGCATTTTTTTTAAGGGTAACCCAGATGGCTCAAGGAGGCATTAACTCTGTCTGAGCACAAGTGCCCCAGAGAATTCTTCTGGCAGCCACCACCTCTTTCAAGCTGGAAAGGTGCTGAGAAGGCTTTCACAATACCCTGGACTTCAACTAGGATCCCCTTGTTCATGTTTGCCTCTGACCTTCAGAGCAGAAGGGGACAGGAAATGCTGAGGTAAAATTGGTCCATGTAGTTCAGGACTCTGGCCCTACGCGTACGCACAGGGAGGACAACCTTATGTTCTGCCAATGACTTTTTCAATCTTGAGTGCCTAACCATGCCAACGTAATAGTGTTGTTTTTAGTTATTTCTCAAGTGACACAGGGAAAACTTATAGTTATGTTCCTCATACACAGAGTATAAGGTAGGTAGTTATACAGAGCCTTCAATTTATGGACTTTAGTATTAAGTTTAAACACTTTAAAAAAAACGGATAATGTTCAAGTGAAATAAGGGACACTGGGGGTGTTGTTATATTTATACTGTAATTAAATTGAACATCGATGACCTCAGGAGATCTTTTGTCTACTGAACAAGAGGAAAAAAAAAAAAGAAAGAAATCTTGCTCTAATTTTTCTCTGCAGTATTCTGTTATGGTGACACAGCTTTTGACTATATGTGCTTGCTGGTTCTTCACTCATAATTAAATACTTAATGTACTTTTAATCTGACAGGGCTGTCTGCTTTAAGGGCCCAGTGTATCTGAAAAAACGGTCAAGAATTTTGAGACTCATCCTTGTTAACTCTGCAATTATGTTGTGGTTTGTTGGGTTTTTTTTAAATCTGCAACTCAGTATATTTGTATCAGTTCTCACACATGTGAAAAGAGTAGTGGTATACCAGTTGCCTACAGAGAACTATGGGGATTAGGTGAGTGAGGTTTTTGTGTCAGGTAGGCATCTGTACTCTGTAATCTTTGTCTTACAGCTTTATCAACAGAATTACTCCCATGGGACACTTCAGCTTTAACTAACAAATTCTTCCCTATGTAATGGAACAATGATTTATCATTTTTTTTCATGGAGGAGTTGCTTATTCAGATTTTGCAAGTGCTTAAAAGAAGGATTCATTGCAGGGCAGTCATATAGTATAGCACCCAACTGAGATGTGTGAGGATGGGTGCAACGTATGCATTTCGTTACAGAATCATGGCCTTAGCAACCAGGAGAACCCCATGCTGAAGTTTCTAAGTATTTGCTTTCAGGTTTACAGTAAAATATATGTTGAAATGATTGTATGCTCTTAAATGCCAGTACTTTAGTTACTTGACCAGTAGTTCAGAAACTGAGGATGTGCAAAGAAAGTCAGGACATTTACTCACTCTTAAACATGGTTTTATCTCGCTATACTCTTAAATATTCAGGGATTTCTGTGTACTTACTACAATAACATATTTTGGCCCAGTATTTTACCAGAATCTGAGCTATTCATTTATTAATTGAATGGAACCTCCCATACAGGGGTTCTTCCCTAGTAAGTACATCCGAGTAGCCTCTGGTACTGTTAAGTGGGAGTAGTGTGTGAATATACACACACCTATGAATTTGATTTTAATTATCCTACAGTGATGGGACATGAATGCACAACTTGAGGGAACGTTACTGAGTACACAACGTACAAATGAAGGCGATCGTACAAATTGTGCAAAAATGCAGCACTTTATTTACAGCTCTGCGTCCTACTCTCCAGGACATAACTGTGCCTCGGTACCTGATGCTGTGTTGGTGTAGAGACAGAGAGCTCGGGTACCTGAGGTGTGCACCACAGACTGTTCAGATAAGATCAATTATGCGTCTGCTCATATCGAGGAGCAGAATTGAGCTCTTGGTGTCCATATTGCTCATATTTAAAGGCGTGATCCTGAAGGATGCTAAAAAATATTTGCAATAAGCCTTTGAGAGCTGTTCCTTGGCTTGGTCAGCTCCTCAGTTTCCTGTTCTAAGATTGCAGCAGTCTGATGTATTAGATATTTGTACAATCATAGTTAATATTTCATGTAACCTAGTGTAAGCCTCCTTGAATTATTCCAGGATAATTCTAATAATCTGCAGTTGCTTATGCCTGTACTACAATCGGAAAGTTTACAGACCTTAGAAGCTTTGTATCCAATAAGGTAAGTCAAGGGAGATTTACTAGATTTAAGTGGAAAACAGCTCTTGTTTGTTTTAAAATAAAATTTCTGTATATCTGTTGGTTTGGGGGTTTTTTGCACTTTTCTTTTTCTGACAATTGTGATGATACTGATCAAATATTATAGTAAGATATATATGTTTAAGTGAAAATGTAACTTATTGTGCTATACTTGTACAGGTAAAACATCATATTGAATTTCCTTGACAAAAGCTGTATTTATGAATAAGATACAAGTTTGTGAAGTTTCACCGTTAATAAAAGTGTGACAATATCATGCTAATGATGTACCTTGTCCTAAGAGCTACCAGTGTGGATCAGAACCAAAGATGTTTCTATCCTTGTATCCTGTATCCAGCAGTGGCCACCAACAGATGGTATGAAATAAAGAACAGCTAAGGTGACCCTGTTTTTCTCCAGGACTTTTTTTATTTTTGAACTTATGGTTTCTTTCAGTCTCCACAGTCCCTTGAGGGTGTGAGTTGCATGTTTTAATTATGTTTTGTGTGGAAAAAGTAATGTCTAGTTTGTCTCAGATTTTTTTTTTTTTTTTTCAAGAATTGCTAGTGCATTTGAACACAGTTACTGAAAGTACTGCAAAATGAACAGTAATCCACTTCAAGTCAGTTTTTAAAAGCCGTGGGAGATTCTAATAAAATACCTGCTTAGGGAGAAAATATCCTATGTTTCAGTCCTTAGGCAGAAGATGTCTGCTTAGGCAGAAAAATTGTCCTATGTTGATGACAATATTATCTTACTTGTCCCCTCTGAATAAATTTTTACACATAAATTCTTTTGTATAAAGTATTAAAAGTCAGATTCCAACTGCAGAACAGATGTTTTCTTTTCTTTTTTTTTTTTTTTTCCTATTGGTGTAAAAGCAAGATCAGTCAAAGGCAAAACTTATTCCCAGCCCACATCTGAATGAGGTACTTGTGGATTTGGAGACACTAGCATCAAAGAGTGTAACATTGTGATCATGTAGAAGATGGAAATAACTGTCTGGGCTTTGTTGAGAATCACACTCCTCATTCCAGATTTTGGTAATTTATTTTGATACATGTCCCAAGTTCCAGTTGTCATTGGAGTAAGAGGTGTTTTTGATGGCCATTGGAGCCTGAAAATGAAAAATGGGTCAAAAAGGCCTAGACCTGAGCAACCCATCCTCCATTCACTTCATGGTCAACACCATAGATTTGCTACTAACAGGTATTTAGATGCAGTTCTCCAGTGTATCCGTGTATCTCTGTGCTCTGTATTGCCTATGAACTATTTATTTTCCTGAAAGCTGTGTTCTTACAGCCCATGTTCTTAAGTATACTGACTTAAGACCATTGGGGAAAGCAAGAATTTATTTTGAAGACTATATTTAATACATGCCGTACCTAATGGACTCCTAAAATATGGTTCAAAAGCTATAGAGATCAATTAAATAGAGACCTCTTGTGGCTTTACACTTATAATCACCTTTGTATTTTCAAAAGCATTAAGCTGCTTGCTATAAAATAACAAATGTGAGAATCAACAAATTGTTCTGAAAGAAGTCTCTTCTCAGAAAGCACTTTTAAATTCTATTCTTACAAGTCTAGTGGCGTGTTCATCAGCTAAAGTTTATTGTGAATTATACTGAATGTATTTGCTACTGTATATTTGCTACTATGTGAAAAATATTGTTTTACAGTAAAGGTTATGACACTTTATTGGGATCTGCTTTTAAGCATGTTTGCTGATCATTAGTTGTCCTTTTTTCTGTGTTTTAACCTATTCCATGGCTGTTTGCCCTTTATGCAGTTTGAGATCAGCAACAGAAAATTAGGTATAGTTTTGCACTGATAAAATTGGAAATATTGTAGACTTCATTGTTAAAATGTATTCTAAGAAAAAAGTGCAGTAAAAAGAAGAAAACCAAAACCCAGCAATTTTTACATGCAAAATGAATCAGCTACATGTCAGTTTTTATGAATGGTTCTGCTCAATTCTCTGTATTTCTTTGCAGTGTTTAATTACAGAATGCTGTGCATGTTTGGGTAGTACGAATACCATATGTATGTGGTAGGAGTGGTAACCAGTTTCTGGAATTGTAATGCACTATAAAGTTATATTTTATAATTCTGTAACTGTATGGCAGTGTTATGCCAGAAAAATTGTATAAACATAAAAAGCAATAGTTTATGTTGCTTACTGCTATATTTTAAATTGTTTGTAAAATGAAATACTTGGATTTCCTTTCAGGTAAATATATTTTTAATAACAGCAGCCAAAACCTCTAAACTAATAAAGCTTCTTCATTTGACAGCATTGTTTTAGCAACATGTACCAATATTGTGTAGCTCTAATAATGTGTAATTGCTGTGTGGCGCTTGTTTGTATAGTCTTCTGTAAATGTATTAACTCCTAAAAGTAGGGCATTAAAGGCTCTGGTCCTCCTTTTTTGTTGTCAGTGGCAAAAGCACCATGGATAGCAGAGGAATGAGGGAAGTCCCAGAGTGAGCTTTACCAAAAGTTTGGGGTTTGTTTTTTTGTGTTTTGCTGTTTGTTTTTTGTTTGGGTTGTTTGGTTTTTTTAATTTAAGGAACATGCGTACTCTGAAAACACTATTAACATTAAAGGGTAAAATATACATTATGATCATACAGATAGAAACTCTCTGGAGCAGTGCCAGTAACTGGTGACAGCTGCTTAAATTTAGCATTTAACCATTTAACCTGCTGGTTGGATTTATCCTGCAGTGAAGCTGTAGAATTGAATGTCTTCAGCTCCTTCCCCTGCTTTGTTTTTTTCCTAAGATGTTATTTACGTGGTGGGACTGCTATTTATAAAGGGCCCAGCAGTTTTGGAGAGGATTTCCTATTCTCACATGTTTCTTCTCAAAGCAAGGAGAAGCAGGTGCTCTTTATGCAAAAGAATGTCTTAGAAATAGAATCATAGAATGTTTTAGGCTGGAAGGGACCTCCAGAGGTCATCTGGTCAAACCTCCCTACACAAGTAGGGATGTCTCTACCTAGGTCAGGTTGCTCAGAGCCCCATCAAGCCTGACCTTGAATGACTCCAGGGGTGGGGCCTCCACCGCCTCTCTGAGCAGCCCATTCTACTGATCTATCATCCTCATGGTAACTTTTTTCTAATATCAAGTCTAAATCTATCTTTTCCTAGCTTAAAACCATTTCTCCTTGTCCTATCATTACAAACCCTTTTGAATAGACCTTCCTTTGCTTTCCTGTAGGCCCTCTTCAGGTACTGAAAAGTCACTATAAGGTCACCCTGAACAGCCCCAACTCTCTCAGCCTGTCTTCATACGAGAGATGCTCCATTCCCCTGATCATTTTGGTGGCCCTCCTCTGGACATGCTCCAATATATCCACATCCTTCCTGTGCTGGGGGCTCCAGAACTGGACACAGTACTCCAGGTGAGGTCTCAGCAGGGCAGAGTAGAGGGGCAGAATCACCTCTCTTGATCTGCTGGCCACAATACTTTTGATGCAGCCCAGGATGTGATTGGCCTTCTGGGCTGCAATTGCACATTGGTCGCTCATATCCAGCTTTCATCTGCCAGCACCCCCAAGTCCCTTTCCACAGGACTGCTCTCCAGTATATCCTCTCCCAGCCTATACTGATAGTTCTGGTTACCCCGGCCCAGGTGGAGGACCCTGCACTTGGCCTTGTTGAACCTCATAAGGTTCACNTCCTTGCTTACAGTGGGAGGGACTTTGTCTACCTGGTCCTTGTCCTATGGGCCACCAACTTGAGGACTGTGAGGAGAGAGGTTGCCAGTGAAAACTGAGGCAAAAAAGTTGTTGAGTACCTCAGCCTTCTCCTCATCTGTTGTTACTAATTCACCGTTGTTTGTCACCGGGGGGTTACACCTTCTTTGACCTTTCTTTTCTGATTTAGATACTTATAGAATCCCTTCTTGTTTTTCTTTGTATCCCTCACCAAGTTCAGCTCTAGCTGCGCCTTGGCCTTCCTGACTTTGTCCTTAAATAACCAGGCAGCGTCCCTGTATTCCCTCCAGGATACCTGTCCCTGTTTCAACTGTTCGTGCAGTTTCATCTTGTTCCTTAGTTCAGCCAGCAGGTCATGACCCAGCCATGCTGGTCTCTTTCCTTCCTTGCCTGAAGAAATGTCTTGAATGAAGCTTGGTGTTAACACAGTGATGTTAACTTTCTTCTGTTAGGCCACCTAGGGCTGGAGTTGAACTGGTAGGTAATAACATAATGTGTCAGTGTGTTGGTTTCCCCAGAAAATTCAGTCAGAGCTTCCAGAGGCAACTGTGATGGTTCATTTGCAAAGATGGGCTGCAGAGCTCCTCCCTTCTTCTACCCTTGGACCATAAAAGTCACAACTAAAGGGCTATGGCCTGTACAGAGACACCTGGTTATGTAGCTGGTTGTTGTACTTGGAGCATGTCTGCAGTAAAAAGATCATTCCTGTGTGAGCACAGACCCTCATGGCTGCCAGGGCTACTTCTGAATAATTTTTGTGAGGCTCATTACAAGGGTAAGAGCATAAACTGATACCTCAAATCTAACTGGCCCTAGTTAAATTCAGACAAACCAGCTTCTGGAAGAGGTGGAACAAGAGGTCCAGCACCCCACCTTGCCTGCTGCCTCCCACAGCCAAAGTGTCAGGCACCCATGTAGGAACACAGCAACGCACCTTTAGGTCAGCAGGGGAGTCAACTGCTCTGTCCCCACCTCCATGAAGATATGATGGATGGAAATACATGTCTATCTCTCAGGGCATGCAGTCACCTACTTTGCTTTATTTTGGGGGGGTAATATCTAGCAAGTTTTCAGCTGCCGGTGTGCCAGGGGTGAGCTTCTGTGCTGATGGGAAGAGCACACAGCAAAGAAGGATCAAAACGACAGCGTTTGTCTTTGTGCAAGGAGGGTTGGGAGGCGCTTTCATTATGCATGGACTGGTGGTGGAGATGACTGAAATAAATCTAAACTACCTCTGTTGTTTAGAGGGTTAAACCTCAAGGCTTTGTTTTGATTTTGTTATTTTGCTAAAATATTTTTCTAGCAGAGCTGCACCATAAAATTGAGATGAGTATATTTTATTTTGATATAAGTGGATGATCTTGAGCAAGGCCTAAAATGTTTATAATCATCATGTTAATTGCAAAAATGTCATTTAGCTAACAAAACCTGGGAATACTCTTCTTAAAATTACATTTTAATGGATTTATTTTGCTTTGTCTGGGCTGGCTAATAAACTGGAAGACAAATACTAAATATCTTCATTCCCTGGGGTCAAACAGGCCAAGTATTATGGGGTTGGGGCAATCCCAAGCACAAATACAGGCTTGGCAGAGAATGGATTGAGAGCAGCCCTGTGGAGAAGGACTTGTGGGCATTGTTTGACAAGAAGCTCAAGGTGACCTGGCAATGTGCGCTCACAGCCCAGAAAGCCAATCGAATCCTGGGCTGCATCAAAAGAAGCATGGCCAGTAGGTTGAGGGAGGTGGTTCTCCCTCTCTACTCAGCTCTTGTGAGACCCCATCTGGAGTACCACATTCAATTCTGGGGTTCTCTGCATGAGAAGAACATGGACCTGTTGGAGCAAGTCCAGAGGAGGACCATGAAGATGATCTGAGGGCTGGAACACCTGCCTTATGAGAACAGGCTGAAAGAGCTGGGATTGTTCATCCTGGAGAAAAGAAGGCTCCAGGAAGACCTTATTGTGGCCTTTCAGTACCTAAAGGAGGCCTACAGGAAAGATAGGGAGGGATTCTTCATCAGGAAGTGTAGTGATAGGACAAGGGGTAATGGTTTTAAATGGAAAGAGTATAGATTTAGATTAGATGTAAGAAAGAAGTTCACTGTGAGGGTGACGAGACACAGGAACAGGTTGCCCAGGGAGGCTGTGGATGACCCCTGACTGGAAGTTTACAAGGCCAGGTTGGATGGGCCTTTGAGCAACCTGGTCTAGTGGAAGATGTCTCTGCCCATGGCAGGGGGGTTGAAACTAGATGATTTTTAAGTTCCCTTCCAACTCAAACCACTCTATGTTTCTATAATTCTATGATTCTCCTTTCAAAGTTAGATCAGTAAGAGTGACTGAAGAGTATCTACAGTTTACAAATAATCCTCCAAAGAAGCAACAAAAGTATCTACCAAAGTATTTTGCAGCTATATATCTTTATTAGGTATATAGCAACACTGCTTTTTAAATGTTAGTTTTGCATAACTTGAGGTGGATTACGTTGTAGTCAAAACTCTAGTATGACTTCATTGACTGATTTATATCCAACATGAAAGTTGCACTTTAGCTCCATGAATCTTGTTCCTTAAAGTGTGGCTGGAAGAGTGGGTCTTTAGAAACACTGGAGTCCCCAGTTTTGTCCTCACCTTGAAAGGCTGTCACTCCTGTCTGGCACAGAGAGTCAAGCAGAATCTGGGGTCAGGTTCATAACATGGCCCTGCTCCCACCTCTGCAAAGAAGCTGCAAACACGCTTTGTTTCCCTCTGAGGAGATGAGGTGAAGATTTGGTGTTCTCAGAGCTGGCCTGAGATCTGCCACTCACTGCCAGGGTCCAGGGAGGGACAGGGGGTTCTTCTGCCTCACCACTGATGTTTGATTCCTGCAGGCTAAGTTCTGTGCCCAGTGGGTCTATTGATCTGCTCAAGTGCAATTACTGGCGACTCAGACCTGTCCTTATGGTTAATCTTGGTTTGCATGTTATGGGGTGAGATAAAAAATAAAATTATTTTCCAAGAATTCTCCCTATGAAGAGCCAATTTAAGAAGGTTTAATTAGGTCCAAGTATTTGCCTTATCTGATAAACTCTTGGAATGCTTTCAAAGAACTTGATATAGTGTATGCAATGCATTAGACATTTTTGCAGGCAATATTCTATAGGCATCGTAATTTCCATGCTTGCTGAATGTAGGAAAAACATTTAAAATTCAACTCGCTCTTTCTATTTTTATTTAATGTATAAATCAGACATAATTCATGCACAGTTCCTTCCAGGTTTAGACATTTATTGAGCACTATGTATGGTTATAAACGTTTTGTGGCAGCTGTTTCAAGTTTCAGCATAGAAATAGAATAAAAAAAAGAAGCCTCACATTTTCACTTCTCCAATTTCCTTTGAAAGCTTAAACAAGGAAGCTTCTAATTTTCTGCTTCCAAACTGGCAGCTGAAATTAGGGTCTTGAGTTCTGAGAACTAGGACTTGGGATCTTCAGCCCTACATGGGACCCTCAGTCACTTGGAGGTAAGCCTGTAGTACTTAGTTCACTAAAAATGCAGAAATGTAGTAGGATTTTCCAAAACTACAAGGTACCTAATGCTGATACTCAATTAACAAGTGCTCTCAGGAAGTCTATGAAAGGTTTCTCTGCATCTAGAGGAAGCTCAGGAGCAGTCTAGTTTTTCAGTCAGTTTTGAAAAGGTTATTGTGAAACTCCATGTTTTAACTCTTCACTTAAAAATAAGAGTTTTTTCTTTTTCATTTTTCTCTGTTTTTGCTTTATGGTAAGGACCCAGTGATAATGGCATCTTTTTTTTACAGTTTAAACTGTAACCCAAACCTTTGCTATTCTGACATGCATCAACAACACTCCCCATGCTGGTGGTTGCGTCTTACTTGTCCTCAGTCACCACCATTGCAGACTCAAAGCCATCCGTGCTTGGTAATCATGCCCAACTGTGAATTCCCAACACCACGGAGATGACCTGTCTAACTAGCACTGGTGGCCATGGTCCTTCATGGCCACAGTCAATGCGGTGGAGGTGACCACACCCAGGAGCTCTTCAGTGAGGAATGCTGGATCTGAAGTGGGCATCTGCTTTCTCTTCCCTACCCTCAAATTTGGTCCCTTTGTAAGGTGTTGAGATTTGAGGCAATTCCCAGCCCTAGGTGTCCACCTTGGGCTACATGCTGCCCAATCCTGGCAGAGATGTTACTCTCCAGACTGCAGCAGGTGCCTCACTCTGCTGCTCACCGTTTCTTTCTCTGCTCAGCTGCTGCTCCCTTTCCTAAAGCAGAAGCAGTCTTTTGGTGGGTTTCTTCCTCGCACTTTTTCAGTGATGGGTAATGCCCATCAGTGCATTGTTAGTTGTTCTGGGGACTCTTTCCTCTACTGGTGCCCATATTTTCAAGCCATTGCTGTTATCCCATCCTTAAACTGTGCAGACACCTGATACCAAGCTCCATTCACCCAGTGAGATATTAACAAACCTGTGACCTCCATGCCAAGGCAACACAGGCTCAGTGGCTGTGAGGAGCAGCAAGGAAAGGCCACCATCCCTTGGGGAATGGACAGCCCACCTCAGGTCCAGCCTGTGTGGGGAGTACCATTACTTTTAAGGAAGGACACAAGCATAAGTGGTTGCAATAAGCCTTCCTGTGGTTTTATATGAAATTCCCTAGAAGACTACACTCCGGTATCAGAGTTTGTTTATGGTAATGAGGGCCCAGAGCCATAAAGCGAATAAGAATATGTCCCAATAGTGCTTTTTAGAAGCTTTTCACCACTTTAGATAAAATGCTGCTGACAAAATTTCAATCTTGAAATCTCCTGCAACCATCAGATAATTAAGAAATGATGCTGAGTCACACCTGCATAGGGTAAGTGCCTCCCTGGGGCTCGGCTGGGAACACCAAAGACTTTCAGATGTGTCCCCAAACGCAGTAGATGTGAATGATTCAGTGACATACCCAGTGGCACATTCTCTGCTGACTCATTTGCTGCACTGCTACTGAGATAATAGAAGAGTCCTACTAGGTAAATTCCAGGTAGAGTTTTGCCAGGACTTTGCAAAGATCTTTTCACTAAGACTCAGAAGGATGATAAATTTATACAATAAGAGTCACATTGTAGTTCAAGGATCTTTGCTGGAGATAATCCTGACTTCTCTGGGACCTGCTTGTTGAAATTAGAAATGGGGCAAATGCTGTCCCAGAGGCTTTCTCCATTGACATCCAAGTAAATCCCAGCAAGCTTCATCCACTTTGTCAAGCATAATTTCGGAAATTATATAAATCACAGTCTTTTGCTGTGAGAAGTCTAAGAACAAGGTGAAGGTAGGACTTCAGTGGCTGAATCCTTTGGTATGCAAAAAAAAGCATACTGAGTGTGAAATTTGTCATACAGATAACTTAAGTTCAGTGCCTACCTAACCCTAAATTGTTTCACCTATTAATTCATGTTTCCTGCATACCTGATGCCCCACTTCTGGGCAATCTTCAATGGTAAATTTCCAGTGTCAGGGGGCACTGATGGGAATTAATAAAATATCATGGAGATCTGCAAGGAGTCATGCTCAGAGAAAAGGCACAGAAATGACTCTGTTGGATGGTTTCTGACCCAAGGGTACTGTTGAAGACGTGACTTAGGAAGGAAAAGGGGAACTTTCATGCTATTGTGAGATAGGCTGTGTATAGACTGGAGGTGAGTGCTCCCCTCTTCACCTACTTGTTTTGTCAACCAGAACTGATTGGATGCCACTGACTTGAAGATAAGTAGAAATGTTTCAGGAGAGGCTTATGTTGCATTCAAAATCCTGATGCATTTATGAATCTGCAAATCTAATTTCACTTTCCTGTAATATGAGCAAAAAGCTTTGTTATAAAGTCCTGAGCCTACCTTGAACAGGATTTCCTCAAGGGACAGCAATCACTCTTCTAGATCCTCATGGACCAACTGTTCTTACTCACAGTTCTTGATTTTTTGTCAGTCCAAGTGCCAACCTGATGTCAGCAAGCTGGGTGAACCTGGCTTTACAATATCTAACAAAGGGTTTGTCTGCCTGTGTTCAAGGGCAGCCCTGTAACCTGGGATTGGACTGCTGTGAAAAGACCTGTGGGATTAAAAAGCTGTAGCATGCCTCATTGGAGGTCCCTTCTGCTGTGTGGGGGAGCTGGGAAGCTCAGCCCCTGACCCATGGGCTTTGCCTGAGCTATGCTGCAGCCCTGCCTGCACACAACTGTGCTCCTCACTGAGCCCAGCCGGATGACTTGACTCATGGCTTGACTGGACCTACCTCATCAGTGCTGTTTAATGTCTTCATCAATGACACAGACTGGGATTGGGTGCCCCTTCAGCAAGTTTGTCAATGACACCAAGTTGAGTGGTGTGATTGGCACACCTGTGGGACAGGATGGCATACAGAGGAACTCAGACGAGCTTGAATAGTGGACCCCTGTGCATCTCCCAAGGTTCAACAAGGCCAAGTGCAAGGTCCTGCACACAGGTCAGGGAAATTCCTGGTATCTGTACCAGCTGGGGGATGATGGGATTGAGAGCAGCCCTATGAAGAAGAACTTGAGGCTACTGGTGGATGAAAAGCTGGACATGGGCTGGCAGTAAGCACTTGCAGCCCAGAAGGCAAGCTGCATCCTGGACTGCATCAAAAGAAGTGTGGCCAGAAGGTTGAGGAAGGTGATTCTGCCCCTCTACTCCAGTCTCATGAGACCACACCTGGAAGTACTGCATCCAGCTCTGGAGCCCCCAGCACAAAAAGGATGTGAGCCTGTTGGATCAGATCCAGAAGAGGGCCATGAAAACGATCAGGGCGCTGGAGGACAAGTTGAGAGTTGAGGTTGTTCCGCCTCGGGGAGGGAAGGCTCCAGGGAGACCTTATTGCAGTCTTTTATTATTTAAATGGGACCTATAAGAAAGGTGGGGACAGCCTTTTTAGCAAGGCTTGTTGCAACAGAACAAGATGTAATAGGTTTAAACTAAAAGAGGGTACATTTAGACTAGAAATAGGGAAGAAATTTTTTACAATGAGGGTGGTGAAGCACTGGCACAGGTTGCCCAGAGAGGTGATAGAAGCCCCATCCCTTGAAACATTCATGATCACATTGGATGGGGTTCTGAGCCTGATGTAGTGGAAGATGTCCCTGCTCACTGCAGGGAGGTAGGGCTAGATGAACTTTAAGGGTTCCTTCCAGCCCAAACCATTCTATGATTCTATGATCATTATTGTTATTTTCCTGTGTTGTAACTAGACAAGGGAAAGAGTAGGTTAAACAATGTAATTGAATAGTCTTTGCTGCAAATGTAATGAGACAGACTCCTGGTCAGAAACTTTGATGGCACTTGCCTGGAGGGCCCCTGAGGATCTTCCTTCCTCAAATATTGTCGACCCACCACTACAGCCCCCCAAACCATGGCACCAGCCAGAGTAGCAGCTTTGAGCATCTGTACCACTGCTGGTGCCTGTTCCCTTCTGGCATCACAGCCCTAGAACCTGCTGGCTTACAGCTTTTCCCCACAGCTGGTTGCTTTGCTTGCCCTTCTAGGTTCAGGCTTTCTCTTCTCTGACTCTTACTGTCCTGGATGCAGGCTGGTCCCATCTGCCCTGCCTCCTGTTCACTCTAGGCTACATCTCTTTTCAACAAAAAATCTCAGAAGACAGCCAATATGAAGACCACACGTAATGGTAGTCACACATTTGTTAATTATAACAACATTCACGTCTATGTTAATGCCAGCACTGATAACCATAGCTACGTTGCAGGCTTTCTTCCAACTCTGGTGGTCATTTGGATGGTAACTTCACTGAACTGGAGATTGCCTCTAGCCTGCAGATATCGGGTCAGGTTCAAAGAGTCAGAACTCAGAGTGAACACTCAAACCTAAAAACAGGTAATCATGAGAATGTTTAGGATTTGCACAACACTTTTTGCAGAAGCCATGACAGTATTCGAGTTTCTGTGTTCATCTGGCATTGTTTCCTCCTGATTTTGCAATGATAACTACCAGAAAGATTAGAGAACCTTTGCTTCTCTTTTAGCTTTAAATCTTCTAGGGAAAAGAATTAGTAAAAACTCAGCCGAATCCCTGAAGTGGTCCCTTTTCACAGGTGAAAATTGGGATGCTGTGAAGAGCTTAAGGTCACTATTTGAAAAATAATCCTTTTTTTCTGAGGTGAAAGATTCTTTGATTTTCTGTCTCAAATTTACTTTGCCTCTATCTTTCTTATATGTGTACAGTGAAAGTTGAAAATATCTCAGGAAGAGTGGGTGATGGATGGCTCGTAAAGAAATGCAATGAGACCACAGGAAACTGATGAGATGCTTTCTGTGCAAGCCAAGCTGCAGGACAAGAGAGGCAATTCACAAATGGTAGAACAGCTGGCAACTCCAACCCACACCATCTGGATTTGTGTGATTTCGTAATATTTATTGTCACTAACTCTGAGAGGAATATGAATAGAGCTGGCTACAAGTAGAAATGAGCCGGCTTTTCAATAGTGCGAATTGTATGCAGAGCCTTGGCAGGGACACACAGCAGGGTGAGCATCTGATACCAGCCAGCCAGCCATGAATTACCACTTCATTGGTCAGGTTGGCTACATGAAACAACAGAACATTTTTCAGTCAGGCAAGGGAAGCCTTGCTGAAAAAATGGCATTTCAAATCTATCATTCAGAAAGGGGAGACAGAAGGTTCCCACCTCTCCAGCTTTAGTCTGAAACTTGTGAGAGCCATGCCATTTTTTCCTTAAAACTTTAGTGTCAATAGATGTGGGATTACTCAAGAATCTTACACTTGTATTTTAAAAAAGTCTTTTCAAATCTTATTGTTAAGAAAAAGCTATGACTCACCTCTAACTAGCAGCCACAGAAAATGGAACTGCTGAGTGCATTTTCTTAAATCTTCTGATCTGAACCTGTTTGTGGCTTTGGGATTCTCATTTGTGACTGTGAAAGCACCGAGCTGTCAGTGCTGAGCATATTCATGCAGGTAGTGTGATTGCTGCCTTAGGAAACTGCTCTCTGGAGGTGCCTGTTTCACTCCATGGATGCCAAAGGGAACACTGCTGCTCCTAAAACAGCTGTCCCGGTTAGAAGCTCAAAGTGGAACAAGAAGAGTTTAGGCCTTTATGTTTCTGGTCCTCATCTATGAAATGGGATAGCAGGTTTTTTTATTCCTGCAGATCAGCCAAAGGATAAATTCCTCTTCTTCTGATACCATGATCTGGCAATTACATGAAAACTTAACCTATCTTACTTTTACTTTAAAATGTTTTTACTTCTCATGGGACATTAGGAAGGCTTAAAACTTTTAGTCTGAGTTTAGTTAGATCAGACATACAAAGATAGACAAATAATGATGCCTTCCTTTATTCCTTCCTTCCTTCCTTCCTTCCCCTTTCTTTCTTTCTTTCTTGATCTTACACATTTCAGTCCTATGTGGTTTGGGAACTGACCTATTTTTGATCATTGACTAGAGTACTGAAACAACAGAGAAATACATGCCAAAAAATATGAAACAATAATTAGCATTTTCTAAATCTTTTCCTCATCTTGGAAAGTTGAGTTTAAATTTATTTTTTTTTTAATAGAAAAGCACTGGTTCTCTACTCTGGGATTCATTCCAGAGCTGAAAACACTAGTATTCATAGTAATCAATTTACAAAACCTGTTAGTTAAGGTGAAGAAAAATGTGGCAAGACATGAATGCTAGAAATGATGAAGTGTCTAGCCAAGCAGCACATAAAAAAATGCATCTTATGTCCAGCTTGCAGTGAGTGCAATAGCTCAAAAGGGAAAAGGCAGTAGCAGCGAGCAGTGCTGGCTTTTCTGTCCTTAGCAAGCAGAAATGGGCACTAAAAGCAATAACAGAGAGGAATGTGAAGATCCCACACTGGCCTTAACAAGATGCCTCTCTAGAAAAGCCTGCAATGATGGCAGAAATATCTTCAACACTGACGACTACTCTGTATGTAGCATGTCAAGAGGACACTGAGAACGGGACCAACTTACGTGTATCTATCTCATGTACTGTGGTGAGGATAAATCAAGAAGTAAAGAAAGAAACTCAGCTGATTCTGTCAGCAGTGTGATGCAAGCTGATTGTGCATCTATTGAAAAGGAAGAATTCAGATGGAGAAATAGTAAGAGGGACAGAAGACAGCCTGTGTGGAACATGCTCATTGCTCCAAATAGCCCCAGGGCAAAGCAGACTTGTGTGGGGTTTGCCTCTGAAAAGTGGCTATGCAGCTGTGAAGGCAAACCAAGAAGAGTGGATCCTGAGCAAGGTTCAGACAGGTTTAGCCACTCAAAGCAGCAGCCTGCATGTTAAAAGATCTGAAAACGTTGTGAGAGATAAATGCTCTATTGAAATCAGTGCGTCATGTAGGTATGTATTCTGCTTCCTTTTCTCAAGGTGGTGGCCAGTGCAGGAGTGCTGGGAAGGAAACCTTGTAGAGGCAATATGCTTTCATTCTCCCTTCTTCCCTTATCAAGTGATATTACTCTTCTATTTCAAGAGACTAGGAATTTTTCAGCCTGTCACTGACTTCATCCATTTTACCAGTTTTTATGTCCCTGCCTGGCAAGATCTCATTGCAGCTGAAAAAAAAAAAAAGAGACTTTGAAGCACAACCTAAAGAATCGAATCCCAGCTGCACTTGCTGGACGCAGGACACCTTCTGCTCTGAACAACCCATGTGTGTGCACCAGGATCTGTTCCTCTCATCTCCCGAATGAGGCTGTATAATACTGAAGAAGTTCTCTTATAATGAGTTTTCTAAGGGGATTTTGTACAGTGCTCCATCACAAAGCTATAAACTCATTCACTTTGGATTGCATTTAGTGGCATTAAGATTTGAAGTATTCAGGGGAAAAAAAGTCCTACTTTGGAAATGCCAACATGTTCAGACAGGGATGAGCATAAAGTGGACAGCAGCCTCTTCTCTTTTTTACCTAGCAGACAGGCTCACCCAGGACACCAACTGCTGTAGCAGCTCAGACATCCCCAGGCCTAAGTCCTGACTGGTGGCAGTCTTCAGACAATGAACTGGGCAAGCTGGTGATGACAGATGATTCTGCTGGGCTTCCCAAAGGTCTGCCACTCTGGAAGTACTGGGCTGACTGGGCTTGGGCACTCTGGGCCACGGTGCCACCAGAGGTTCAGTGTTTAAGTGGGTGGTCTCTATGTGTTAGCCATAAGACGAAGGGTCAATGTAGTCTCAAAACAAAATTCTTCAGTTGAAAATTATTTTTAGCAATTGTTCACACTGATGCCTAACACTGAAATTACTATAAACGCAAATATTTCACAGCCAGGTAGTACATTCTCTATTCCTGAAAGATGAGTTGTGTTGGGTTTTTTAAGTGTAACTGTTGAGCAGACAAATGGAAATGTGACCATTATATAGAACAAGACGTGTAGTAAAGAGAACAAATACTTCAGCTCCTTGGCAGCAAAATTGTATTTAATCATATTCAATTCTTTTCTCCTTGTCCAGGCATGTCCAGAAAAAATCAATCTTATGATCAACATGCCACAGGAATCTCATTTTTTAATTCAGCACTCTAAGGGATTCGCTTTTGATCCTTCTGATCAGACAAGAACAATTACTGTGTCTCTAAGCTCTCCCCTGCCTCCAGTCTCCAATTAGTCACATCTGATAACATTTTTTCAATGTAAAAATAAGGTCATCTCTTCAACTGCTTATGTCTAAATCAGAAGACACTATGATAACTCATTCACAAAACAACACCTCATTCTTCCCAACCAGCCTGGGACCTTTTGCATCAAGGTTTTCAAAATAATCACCTTTTAAAAACCTTTGTCTGGACTGCAAGAAAGCCACTGATTACATTTTTGTTTGTTTAAGATACCTCCTGGTGTTTTGAAAAGTACACAGGCTGAGCCAAGCACTTGCCTGCAGGTATTTCAGTTCACTAAACAGACCTTCCTGAGATCAGTGGGATAACAACACATCCAAAACTGAGCCTGTACTTAAGTGCTGTGAGTCCAGAACTTTCTCCTCCATACTTTTCCAGTTTGTTTTCTTCTTTTCTTAACTTTAAACTGTGTTGTGGGTTTTTTCTTCAACCATCCTTTCAGTTCTGTCATGGAGAAAGGTCACAGTCTTCACATTTTGTTGGTTTTCTTGTCTGATTTCAGTCAAGTCTTGAAGGCAGCAGCTTCTCACCTACATTTGTTCAAGACAAAAAGCCATGATGGGCATGATGGCACTTGAGCTTACTGTGGAAGCCCTCCCCATCCCCATTAGCATATCTTTTTCCTTTAAGCAAGTACCAGCAAAGCTTGCCAACTGTTAAAAACAAAATATTAGTTGGGAAAAAACCTCTTTATGTTCAAAAAAGGTCATGAAAAATGAAAGAAGAGGCTAGCAAAAAAACCTCAACTCTTCTCCTTTCAGGGAGCCAGGGCCTGGCTCTTCCTCTGGTGTGGGACAGAGATGGGGCCAACCTGGCTGGGAAGCCAAGGCCGAGCCACATTGTAAGGACATGAGCTCTCACAGTACTGCCCATCCCACCTGGAGGGAGAGAGCTCCTAATGCCCCAAAGACCTTGGAGGTGCAAATTCCCTGCCTTCATTCTTGTGCACAGCATTGCCAGGGAGTCAAAGCAAGAGATGTGCAATAGCACAGATAACAGAGGCAGCCAACAGCAGGTCCTGGGCTCAGCTTTGAGATCTGTGAACTTCTGACATTTTAGGGGGATTCCTGTAGATAAGGGTGCAAACAAGCTCATTAGAGGAGGTTTGGTGAGGAAGTTTGTGCAGAAGTTTGCTGCTTGCTAGGGGCTTTGATCTAGGGTACTGTGGAGTGGCTGCTGAGGCCTATCAGCTTTGGAACAGTTACCCCTTGTGTGTTAGGGATAGAAAATGATGGTCCGTGTAGGGCCGTGATGGAAGCACTACAAGCTGGCCTCTGATGTGAGACCCCTATTGTGGCCCAACTACAGACCACGGGGTGGAATATGTTAGCGATAGAAAATAACAAGCTGGACTTTGCCATGAGAATGTGGCCTTGGGAGAGAGTTACACTCCAGATTTAGCCCTGAGAAGACAGGTTGTTTTGATCAACACATGTAGGAGTCTGGGAGCCGCTGTTAAGCAGATCATTCACCTGCAAACATTGTCTCACATGCTGGCCACGGGTGAAATGATGTTTTGCCAGTATTTTTCTAGAATCTGCTAAGAGTATAAAGGTCGGACTCTGGGCCAAGATGTGGTAGCTGGGGGGGGCAATGGAGAGAGAGCACCATGTTATACAAGGGACATCTTGGCTCCCTCCATACGACCCCTCATCTCCTTTCTCTGCAATGATCCGGATCATCCTATCTACTCTCTGCTTCGGCGGTCTTTTGCTAATAATGGGATTGGTAAGATTCTACTAACCGGGAACGCACGGCACACCTTGCTAGCTCACTGTTTATGCACAGCCCGCTACTGAGCAGGCTGCTCTTAAAGGGATACACTCTGCCTGCCACTGGGCATAGGACAGACTTCTGAAGGGAAATATGCTGTACTAACTATCGCTTTCACACAACTATCGCTGAACAATAAATCTCACTGTTTTCTCACCAAGTATCGTGCCCTGAGTGTGTTAGTGCCCAGAGTATCCTCTTGAACCTGGAACACCTTGCTACTCTTTCATGGAGACACTAATGATGTCAGGGGAGACCTGAAGCATATCAAGCATGGCTGCATGGATCTGGGGTTGGTGGCCAAGGGCACAGGGGATAAAGCTGTGTCTCCTCAGTCCTGCCAGTGAGAAGAAGGTCTTGAGGCAGAGTGGATGGATCCTATAGGTCAACAAGGGATTACACAGCTGGTGTCAACATCAAAGATTCATCTTCAAGACCTTGGAAACCTTTGTAATGATTGAGAACTTCTCGAAAGAGGTGAGATCCCTGTGACCAAACAGTGCAAAAATATCTTTGTCAAAATGCTAGCCAACGTGGCAAGAAGGGGTTTTAAACTAGAGGTGATGGAGGAGAGAGATGATGACCTACAATCAAGTGAGGAAGTGGTTGGCAAGCAGAGTGTGGGATGATATGGACAAGAGACCTTACAATCAACATAAGGCAGAAAGGAGCTGAAAGGGGCCTATCCTAAGGGTATGCACACAAATAAGCGTAAGCCTACATGACAGAATAACAGGGGAAGATCTCATACCTTTTCTGGAAAATGAGCATAACTAGGAGCTGCATTTAGGTAAGATAGCAGCAGGGATGCATCTAGCTCAGCCTTGGGAGGAGTGATGAGCCAGATGAGAGCTTATAGGTCAGAGTTAGAGGGTAGATCAGCATGGATGACATTGTCATGGGGGTCTGTTGAAGACCACATGATCAGGAAGAAGTAGATAAAGCCTTCTTCAGACAACTGGAAGAACCAAAATATAAAAATGGTGTGTATATATACCTAAAATCAGAAAGGTTTTATATACATAAACCCAAGATGGTGGTAAGGCACCACTGGACATCTCCTACCTGTGAGGAAGCATGGACCTCAGTATATGAGAGGCCTCAACCCAGAGTTACAGGGGAGCTTGCCACCATCCCAGTCTCAGACAGCAGGCAGTGCCTGGTTGCTGCACCAGGGCTTGGGCTGGGAACAGTGGCAGTGTCCTTGTGGTGGGATATGTGCAGTGGATGAGGAGCTTTTGGCAGGTGAAGGAGTTGTGGGGGCAAGCAGCTGCACGCTGTCAGGCAGGATGAGCGGGAGCCAACAGGTTCTTTGCAGAGGCTGAACAGCCCCAAGGTCTTTTCCAAATAGAATTAATCCATTATTCTGTGATATGAAGACAAAGGAATGTAAGAAGATCTTCCCTAACTGGAGCATGAAAGAAACTCTGAGCACAGGTAATATAAGAGATAGGCGACATGAATAGATTTGTAGAGTTATGGTAATTCAGCCTTAAAAAGTGTTGAGGATGAGTGTCCAGATTTGAGAATGATGTGGAGCAACAAGAATGCTGAGATGGCTAAAAAATATGACCTGTAAAGAAATAACAAACAGATTCAGACTGTTAACCTAAAGAAGACAAATTGAATGACAAACACCATACAAGTCTGCAAATGCTTCAAACTATCCTTGGACAGTTCCAAAGAGGAAAGAAATCACCTAGTCTATGCTTGTGCTGGATATGACAGAAATGCAGTATATCTTCACAGACTCCTAAAAGAATGACCTATTGTCTATAGCCACATGGTGTCTCCGTTTAGGGCT